>JAYESA010000013.1:59912667-59920074 GCA_036927795.1 Iris macrosiphon
TATTTTAATCTACGTATCATTTAAATAATATTTACGAACCCTGTACATCTTAAACAGAGTACACCTACCACGCAGTTAGTGACCCCTGGTCACAGGACCCCTCAGACTTGACTGCAAGTACAGGTCTTTGGCACGCCCAGCTCAGAGAAGTAGGCAAGTATACCTTGTCAAGTTTTACTGTATATTTCATTTAAACAGTTGTATGATATTTTCAGCAGATTTACATATAACTGTGAAAGTCCGAGATTGCCTCGGTACGTCAACAAATACGTTGACACATAGTGTAACCAACTTAGACTCTAACAGACTTTCCAAACAGCTGTGAGGGTATCCTAATATCCTCCTAGACCCTAACACGGGAACACGCAACAAGGTTGCAATACATATTGGAATGCGAGTTTACGTACTCGATTAGCTACCGGTGCGTGTGACGTGCATCACGGCTTAGCACGAATTCAGGATAAATTCAGGAAAGCTATGACTTGGCGTTAGTTACATTGGGCGGGGAAGATAACTAGTAGACGTATGGGATACCCCCCTCCTTGTCGTTATACCTTCAGATACCATGCTCCTCGGAGATGGCCGATTGCAGAGCTACCCATGTGTCTGGGGGCATATGACACATATACTAGCCAGTCACCACGATTGGTGAATTAAGTCAGCATATGTCTAGCCTACACTTTCCTATACGTACTACAAGGTCTTTATATTGCATTCACTTAGTTGGTTAGCACACCCTGTATTTATTTATTCAGTATTTACATATATGTCATATTTTTATGTATCTTGTTATGTCCCACTGAGGACCTGGTTCCCTTCCAGATTTAGATGAGGCATTCTACCCCACGGTGTATGGACCTGGACAGAAGACTAGATCTGCCACTAAGGAGAAGTTAGAAGAGCCGCCATCAGAATCTGCCTGATCTTTTAGTACATCTGGAGCTGGAGCTACTTACATAGATAGACAACACTCTAGTCTATCTTAGTTCTATCATTATCTTTTGTAGTAGATTTGTTTCCACCTGACATTATCTGATTTTGTACTATGACATTTTCAGACTTAGCATTATATATATTCAGCACTTATTCCATTATTTTTTGATATTTTTATAAATGAAATTAGATTTACCTGTATTAGACAGACAGCGTAGCACGTTCCTTTGGGTCCATTAAATTGGGTAAACCCTTAGTGACGTGTCAGCTGGCCAATGTCACGTGGCCTAGTTCCATACCTTTTTGGGACTGGGGCGTGACATGATTTTATTGGTGGCCTATGCAGGTCTAGTTAATTGCTAGTGGCATGATTACATGCCCATCAAGCCTGCTATAGGATAGGAATACTAGGTCTCATCCACACTGACTTATCCTTAAAAATTTTACATCCTGCTTGATTATTATATTATTAATTTCTTTCGTACTTTTCTAATTATTCTATCTTCTTCAGAAATATGGACATACCCAGTGGACAAGCGATTGATGGGGCTGACCAAGTAGCAGACCCCTCGCCAGATGTCCAAAGGACCCCACCCCCCCTCCCCCGAGAGGCCAATCCCCGAGAAGGATGCTGGTCTATCCGGCAACCCCGTACATTCACCAGAATCCTACCCAGGAGGCAACACCAGCCCAGCAAGGTAGGCAAACCTCCCAGGCACCAACACCGCAGGCGGAGACACCTTTGCCTCCACCTCCAGCCCTTCCTGCCCTGATGCCACAGCTTGATGGACAACCTTAAATGTTCCAATTCTTTCAAGCCATATTGCAGGCATAATGGCAACAGACGGAAGTCCTGAGGTAGAGCTTGATGACGGCTCTGGAGAGGACAACTGCCCCGGCACCAGCACCTGTCCAACCAGTGGGCACTGTCCGAGGCTTCCGCCAGATGGGCCCGAGAACCTTTAAGGGCAGCGAAACTCCGGAGGAGATCTCAGACTGGATCTCCAACACGAAAATGCTGCTGGAAGGTTCACAACTTTCCTTCGACTTATGGATGACCACCGTGAGGGCTCAACTCTTAGGCAACGCCCATCACTGGTGGGATTATATCGAGCGCAGCGTCGGCAAGACCCAGACTTGGGAACAATTCCTGGAGTACTTCAATGCAAAGTACTTCCCAGCCACGGTAAAAAATGCCCTGTATTCCCAGTTCCTGCACCTAGAACAAGGGAACATGACTGTTGACGCCTACGATGCAGAGTTCAGTCGACTTAGTCGATTCGGTGCCATCCTGATACCAAACGAGCTAGAAAAGGCCAGGAGATTCCACCATGGCCTTACTTTCGATCTCCAAAGGTATACTACGACGCAGTCAAGGATCTCTTACGAGGAGGTTCTTTCAAAGGCAAGAGTACAAGAAGCTATTGGCCAAGGAGCAAGATGCTCTAATCCAACTATATCGGCCAGAAATCAGCCCGGAGCAGGAGGACCAATCCGTCGTCCACAAAACCAGATACAACAAAAGACAGGGCCCTATCAGAACAAAGAGCTCTCGATTTGTCACTTTTGTGGCAAGAAGGGGCATTATGTCAGAGACTGCAGAAAGAAGAATGGGCTATGCATGATTTGTGGAGCTAGCCAACATATGGCAAGAGACTGCCCACAACGCAGAGATGCAGCACCTCAGAACGGACAGAAATCAGGAGCACCAGCCCAGAGGATGCTACCCTCAACTGGAGGTCAACATCCCTCAACATCTGGAGGATATCAGAAGGGAGCACCCCTGGCTACACAAGAGACCCAGTTCAACAAAGCCAGACAACAGTCTGGAGGGCAAAGGCACGGGCAGGCCTTTGCACTAGCTGCAGTGGCAGAGGAGCCGGAAGGTAAAACCATCACAGAAAACCATCACAGGTACCATTTTAGTTGCATCATTACCTGTAACCGTATTATTTGATTCTGGCGCTATACTGTATTTTATATCTAGTAGTTTCGTAGCCATGCACAAACTAGCCACTTCCCCACTGCCTAAATGCTGGAAAATTCTTACCGGAGGAGGCATCGTACCGGTTACCAGCATTATTGAAATATGCTCGGTAGTCATCTGTAGTAGAGAGCTGAGAGCACAATTTTTGGTACTCCCGATGCCAAACTTTGACGTTGTCTTAGGCATGGACTGGTTAATCTAGTACAATGCCATACTAGACTACGGGAAGAAAAGCGTCATCTTTAGACCCCCAGGTCACCAGGAGTTCGAATACGTACGAGGCACCATCGAGCAAGGAGTAGGCCAGACACCTATAGCTTAAATGGCAATGGAGACAACACCCCCAGCAATTGTAGCAGAATTCGAAGACGTATTCCCGGAGGAATTGCCAAGCCTACCACCTGACAGAGAATTGTATTCACTATTGAGCTGATACCCAGAGCTGCACTAGTATCCTCAAATGTGTACCGGCTGGCAAAGAAGGAGCTTGACGAGCTAAAGCTGCAGCTTGAAGAATTGCAGATCAAGGGATTTGTTCGTCCTAGTGTATCACCCTGGGGAGCACCAGTATTGTTTGTACCAAAGAAGGACGGAATATACCGGATGTGTATTGATTACAGAGCCCTTAATGTTTTGACAATAAAAACAAGTACCCCTTGCCCCGGATTGATGATCTATTCGACCAACTGACGGGAGCAGTGTTATTCTCAAAAATAGATTTGAGATCAGGCTATCATCAGGTCAAAGTACGGAGAGAAGATATTCCAAAGACAGCATTCAGGACTCGTTATGGTCACTACGAGTTCCTGGTGATGCCTTTTGGACTGACGAATGCACCTGCCGTATTCATGAACCTGATGAACAGAGTCTTCCACCAATACCTGGACCAGTTCATGGTAGTCTTCATCGACGACATCTTGGTATATTCGAAGAGCCACGAGGAGCATGAAGAACACTTGAGACTGGTGTTAGAAACGCTAAGACGTGAAAGCCTTTATGCTAAGCTAAGCAAGTGCGAGTTCTTCCTTGATCATGTCGCTTTCCTTGGACACGTAATCATAGGAGAAGGCATCACGGTGGACCCAGCAAAGATCTCATCTGTAGAGACATGGCCAACCCCGACCAACGTCTCAGAGGTGAGAAGCTTTCTAGGACTTGCCGAATATTACCGGATGTTCGTAGAAAACTTTGCAAGAATCGCAGAACCGATAACCCGTCTGACCCGCAAGGAGCAAGAGTTCATCTGGTCAGAGGAATGTCAGATAGCTTTCGAGGAGTTGAAAAAGCGTCTGACTACAGCTCCCATCCTGACCATACCATCTAGATCCGTAGGTTTCGTAATATATAGCGATGCATCTGGAAAAGGAGATCGTACGTCTGCACGGAGTACCAGTCAGCATAGTGTCTGACAGAGATACGAGGTTTATATCTTACTTTTGGCGAAGTATGCAAGAGAGTCTTGGTATCCGCCTAAAGTTCAGCACCTCGTATCATCCACAAATAGATGGCCAGTCAGAGCGCACCATTCAGACCCTAGAAGATATGCTGAGAGCATGTATGCTTGATTTCAGTAGATCATGGGAAGATCACTTACATCTGGTAGAATTTTCCTACAACAATAGCTATCAAGCAAGCATTCAAATGGCTCCCTTTGAAGCATTATATGGTAGGAAATGTCGTTCTCCAGTATGCTGGAGCGATGTAGGCGAAAGACAGATCTTGGGACCAGAATTGGTTGTACGTACGGTGGAGAAAGTAAAGAAGATCCAAGGGCACCTACGAGCAGCACAAGACAGACAGAAGCACTGGGCCAACGTACATCGACGACCTCTAGAGTTCCAAGTCGGAGAGCATGTGTTTTTGAAGATCTCACCTACCCGAGGTACTATCAGATTTGGAGGAAGAGGAAAACTAAGCCCGAGGTACATCGGACCCTTCGATGTGTTGGAACGCATCAGAGAAGTTGCTTACAAGCTAGCCTTACCTCAGACATTGGAAGGAGTACATGACGTCTTCCACGTATCTCAGCTGAGGAGGTACATTCCAGATCCAAGTCATGTGCTGGACCATTCAGAGATCACCGTCGGCCCGAGCTTATCGTACCAGGAGGAGCCCGTAGAGATCCTAGATCGAAGCGAGAAGGTGTTGCGAGGCCAGACTATCCCCCTAGTTTATATTGCATGGAGACATCATGCACCAGGCGAGTCAACCTGGGAACGAGAAGAGGATATTCGATAGCGTTTCCCCCATCTATTTCCAAGTCAGGGTATGTCCTAATATTTCAAATCAATCTTTCGTTCTCATTATATGTCTGTTTTAATTTCGAGGACAAAATATTCTAAGGAGGGTAGGTTGTAAACTCCCTCGAACAGATTTCAGCATTTTAGGATTATTTTAGCAATTTAGGATTTATTACAATATTTTAATTTATTACATATCCTATTGATTTGTGCACCTGTCCATCACACAAATAATTAGAGCATTACACTACCTGCCTCTAAATAATTAGTAAACACCGTGCGCATTAATTATTAATTAATTAATACGGTGACCCGTATCATCCAAAAACCAGGCCCAGCCCCTGCCCAGGCTCACCCCTACCCCCTCAGGGCCCTCACACAGCTTTCCCCCTAAGTTCTGTGAATTTTAGCATTTTCAGAAATATGATATTTTTCCCACACAAATTGTATAATTACGCAATTTTCCAATTATTAGGACCTCTGTGCAATTTATGAAATTGCAGAGGTTTTTCTGTAAATTTTCAGTGTGAGATTTCAACCTCCTATTGGCCGGTGAACCTACACTGTCCATTTGGACGTGGGTCCCACCATAAAATATCTACAAAATATCCTAAAAAATATCTAAGATATTTTAATACCTAAATTCCCAAAATACTCCTAAACTAAACCCTAATTACATAATTACTTAAACCCCTAACCCTATATATACCCCAGCCCCCTCTCTCCCGAAACCTCACACCACCTATCTTCGGCCACCACCTTCACCGAACCTCCGCCCTTAGGCTCGCCCCTCCTTCAGCTCCCTGCCAGACCGTCGGAGCACCGCCCTGGCCACTGCCAGCGCCGCCGGCAACCGCTGCAACCCCAACACCAACACCCGCACCAACAGGCCACCACCACCCCCGACCTCCCCCAGCGCCGCCTCCGGCCACAGTGGACCACCGCCACCACCCCCATCCGCTCCGCTCCGACGCCCTCTGCCGGACCAACTCCTCCCCGCCACCCCACGACCACCACAGCCCCCGCCATCTCCCCCGCAGCGCCTCCTCCCTCACCCGCACCAGCAATACCCACCCCATCCCGACCGCCTCCAACCACCACCACCGCCACCACTGACCTCCGCCACCACCCCTACCACCTTCGCCACCCTCCCCTCCGCCGACCCGACCGCCTGCACCGCCGCCCCCGCCACCGCCTGCGCCGCTGCAGCTGCTGCAAGCCGCCGCTGCTACTGTTACTGTTAACAGCAGCTGCTGTTGCAGCCGTCGTCCCGGCCAGCCACAGGCTGCTCCGCCGCCGTCCTCCCGCTGGCGACCAGCCCAGTGGGCCCCCTGTCTGACAGTATATACCCCCCCTAAATACGCGTATATACTTAGTTATATATATATGTATGTATATATGTATATATATGTATATATATATATATATATGTATATTAATATATATATTATATATTATATATTATAATATATTATATTATTATATAAATTAATTATTACAGTATATATACAGTATATATATATGTATTATTATATATTTTATATATATATTTAATATATATTTATGTATATATATATATATATATATATATATGTATATTTATATATATATATGTATTATTATATGTAATTACATATATATTATATAATTATTATTATTATATTATTTAGTATAATATTACAGTATATATATATATATACAGTGTATATATATATTATTATATTATATATATTATAAATATATATATATATGTATTTTATTTTTCTTTTATAAGTATATAAATATATATATATATATATATATATATATATATAAATATATATATATATATATATATATATATACTTATGTATAGTTATATATATATATTATATAATTACTATTATTATATTAATTATTATATTATACAATATATAATTACAGTATGTATATATAATATAATATTATATTATATATATGTATATATATATATATATATATATATATATATATATATATATATATGATTATATGTTATATAATTATATATTATATAATTATATTATAATTTATTATATATATATATTCAGTATATATATATACATAGTATACTATTATATTATATGTATATACATATGTAGTTATTTATATATATATACATATATTTATATATATATGTATATATTCTATATGTATTATATATATGTAAATATATTATTTATATATATATATATATTATATTCAAATATATAATATATATTAAATATA
>JAYESA010000013.1:60611827-60861885 GCA_036927795.1 Iris macrosiphon
GGTTCTCATCCACCTCCAAATCTAAAGCTTTGGCTATCAAGGAGGATTCCATTTTACAGGATACAAAGTCCGGAGAATTAAAACTCATTCTCCATACTCTTGAGACCAATGATATGGTCAATATTCGAATGTAGGAGCTTGTGGAATTACTTAATCTATTGAAAATTCAGAATGATTAAGTCCAAGAACTGGAAGCCGAGTTAATGGTTCAGCAAATGCTGACCATGTTTCAACAAAATGTAATCAATGAAGAACGACTTATCAGGTTCTTCAAAGATTTAGAGGACACTGATATACTTCAGCTTCTTAACAATGAAGACATGATCAGAAACCCAATGGAAAGACTCTGCCCTATCACTTGCTTTCAAGAGATTCCTAAGTATAAGTCCCATATCAAAAAGAGACTTGTTCATGAAATTTACATTAACATCAAAAATCCAGAAGAATATGAAAGAGTTATTCTGGAAATTTGTGTTAACGCAGTGGATCTTCATTCCACTAAATTTCAAACAATTTTTAGATTCCGCATTTGGTCAATTTGGGAGGAATGACAACACATTAAGCTCTTTTCCTCCACATAGATCTGGGAGTTGTTCAAGGTTACAGAAGACCCTTGTCTGGCCTATGTCAAATTCCAAAAGCAAAGCTTCTCCGAGGAGCGTGACCGGAAGCATGCCGTCGAGGAATTTTTCTCCCGAATCTCTGTTATTTGCACGGTTAGAATGGGTTCTGCCTTCGTTTCTTAGAACACACTATTCGTCGATTACATCTCCCGCAATCAAGATTATGATGACAAATATAATCTTGTGGTCAACTTCTCCAGCAACCTCCACCTTGGAGGGATTGCCCTACAGGTATATTAAGAAAAACTAGCCGAAAGGGATGAGCCAATCGAGCCCAATGACCCTGAGGAGGACATCGAGGGTATGGAGGGAAGTCTATAGAAAGCATGGTGGACCCTCTCCCTACCAACCTATGTTACGGATCAGCTCAAAGTTTCTATGGCGGTTCCTGTCTCGAAAGGAACAATGGAAGAAACGATAGCGGCGCAAATATCAGCAGGTAAAGAAAGCACACTATCAAAAGGTGAAATACCTACAAGGGATAGTGGATGACCAACTTGAAACGATAAAGGACCGTGACAAACATGTGGATCACCTTTTTCAGTGGATCGAGGAATTGGAGGAAAAAGTTGAAAAATTAAAACAACTATTGATAATGTATGATGACAACATAGTGGATACTTTATGATTCCCACTATGGAAAGCGTCCACTATCAAAAATGATTCGGTAAATTAACCAACATCTGGAGGTTATAGGGCCACACTAGGCCTATAAATAAGGATGGATGAGGAGCATTTCATGAATAGTTTTATTGAAGTTATTAGAAACCGAAATAGTGTAAGTACAGACTTTGTCCTTTGTGGAAGAAATCATGGTTACTGGGGGTAAATGTTCATCATGCTATGCTGTGTGTTGAAAAGTTTGCGCAATAGGCACAATAAATGGAATTCTTGGAATATAAATATTATCGAATTGGATATAGTGGGTATTAAAGGGGGGATAATACCGTAAATTATCCATACCGATAATAAAATTCATATCAAATTCTTTTGGAAGAAGTACAAAATCAAAATCCTAGGATTTTGTTGTACCATGTATGTCGGGGAAATAGATATGTAAATTCTTGACTTTATGATTGACCTGGACTTGTCGTCCCATGAAATAGTTAAGTTTTCCTTTTTTATCAAGTTGTAGCCTAAGGTTTTCAGGAATGAAGCATTCTTGAAGGAGGCTAACCTCGGCTCCTGTATCAAAAAGGGCATGAATAATAAATTCATTAAAGTCGGGAAGGCAGATTGTTAAGGGTACGTATATATGTAATTGGGCTTTTGATTGTAAATCATTAGAGCGAATCATATTAATATGTTGTTCCATATTGGGAAGATTATTTTCCGGAGTATCTGAGTATAGATTTTGTCCCATATTGCTTTCTTGTTCTAGGAAATTTTCCCAAACGTTGAAATTAATTGGGTGATTTGTCGCTTCGAGGGCTAAATCTATATGGTCCAAAGATGTACTGGCAATCTCTTGATCGAGTATATTCGCGATATTTACAATATCGTGAATCCAAGGATTAGTAGGAAAAGTACTAATATCAGGATGTTCTCCTTTAAAACGGGTAATATGTTTATTCAGAACTTGAAGAGTTCTATTAAGATGGCGCATAACAATAGTTCGATAATTACTCAAATGAGTTTCTTTTATAATCCCCTTGAATTTTTTAATCAAATGAACCATATGATGAGCATCGACAATGTTATCCTCATCATACTTCATATGATCAATATACCAATCAGGATATCTATTTTTACTTTTAATGCTAGTATCCGGAGTGAACCGAACACTTTTTTTTACCCTTATCAGCTGGTGTATTCATTTATTACGAATTTGAGAAATGGGGACCTTTAGGATCATATCCCGTCGGTCCTTCAGTGGTTTTTCTCTTTCAAGAATTTGATTTGTTCTTCCTTCCAAAGGAGGAGTACTTACACTCATTCTTTGTTGTATGTCAGAGATATTTTCTGGTAATAACTTAATATTAACAAAATTATCTGTCGACCTAGCTCTAGTTAATTTAGAGCTTGATCCCTGTAAAGGGTTAGATCCGAAGTCCTCCTTTGGATGTTTCCCATGGACATAGGTTGATATAGTATTTCCTGAAGCAATAAAATACTCAGTAGGAACTTCAATTTTTGGTTTTAAAGATTTGACAAATAATTGTATCTCATTGTCCAACTTTAAATGTTCTAGCTTTACTAATCTTGGTTGAATAGTTTTACCCATTCCAACTTCGAAAAGTCTAACAAATTCTTTGGGAGTAATGGATTTAAAGGTAGGAGTAACATTGAGGGCCATCATATGCTCCCATTGTATTCCAATAACCTTTGATCTAGGTAATAACTCAATTCCTTGTAGATTGATGGATAATGTAACAGTTTTTTCAATGTTCTGATCATCCAGACTTATGGAGAAATCTGGATGAATATTTATACCAAATAACCTATTTACCATGTTAGATTTGACACCACCAATGATACTGTTTAAAGGATTATTTATAATTCTTTCGTCCATGCAGGCCATAAGAATAGGAGTGTCAATCCCAGACCGAAATAAACCTGTAATTTTTAGCTGGATTAATCCTATATGAAGATATTTTATCTTAGGATATTTCTTCCGTAACCGTTCCATTTTGACTTTATCAAGAAGTTGTATTGAAGAAAAATCTTCATCTCCTTTTAATTCAATATTTTCCTGCATTCTTTCGAATATGTATGTATATTTATTTAAAAATCTAGATTGGAGAGAGACAGGCTTATAAACCTCTCTTTTGTCCGAATGTGGAATTAATTCCTTTAGGTTTTCTAAATCTTCATCTGAGATTTCTAAATGTTCTCCCTCGCTATTGGGGAAGCTAGAGTTAGAAGTTTCTTCCAATGAGAATTTGTTCATATAGATTCTGAATTCGTAGTAACTTTCTCTTGGTTCTTCACGATGATTAGTTATCTTTGAGCCTGTTGATGTTTCTGGTAATTCTTCCTTTATCATAGGAAGATCTTCATATTTATGTATAACCAATAATCCAACTGGATCGCCATGTTCTATCATGTAGTCTCTATCTTCATAAGAAGTATTTTTCATAATTATGGAGACATTTGTTTTAGAAACAGGCTCAATAAATCCATAAGTAATGAAAATATTCTTAGAAGCATGTAATGGAATATTATGGATAATTCCGTAATATCCCATGGGTATAAAGATTCTAATGTCAAGTAGATTTTTTGTTGTATGATATCTTCGCAGCCTTATGTTTTTATTAACATATAAGGTATATCCAGCAGATATTCCTCCTTTCTTTGGGAGAATAGCTTGATCATTCAATAGAGTGACCCTTATTTGGTTTTGAGTTTTATTTATTATAATCATATTGATCTTGAGATGATCAAAATTGTCAGTAAAATTATCGGTGTCCGAATCTTCCGAGTCTGAATAGGTAGATTCGACTTCATATATGGATGAAGCCGAACTATCGCTACTTATCTCTTCAATGGTTCCTAAGTGGATACCATATTCGTTTAAATCTCTGATGGTAACTGCCTGAATGCTGGTTGGACATTCATTAGCAAAATGTCCCTCCTTATTGCATTTGAAGCACTTACAGCCTTTTCTAAAATTTTTCTTTTTAATAAATTTTTGTTTTACTATATCTTTATCAGCACCCTTTTCAGCAGATTTAAACTTTCGTCTGAAATTGGGCTTCCATTTTCTTCTCGTTATTTTGTATTTAGTTTTTTCTTTCTTCTGGAAAGGTTTATATTTTTTCTTATTCATTTTTCTGCCATATTCCGGAGAGCAACCGAATTGAGTATTGATATCATCATCATATTTTGGACAACAATTATATCCTAATTTAGAATTTTTTATTGTTTTATTCATCTGTTTTTGTGCCTTGGCTTGTTCACAAATTCTTTCCATGGCTTCCATGCAAGCTCGTTTTAACAAGCCCGTCGAATGCGTATTATTACAAATTTTATCATACCGTTTTTGTATAATGTTATTCCATGGATAAGGTATTTTAGTAAAAAAATTCTTTAACCAAAATTCTTTTTGGTTATCCACTTTTAAATGGAATAACAGACCAATAAATTTGGCAGTGAATTCTTCTAGCATACAAATGTCACATAATTTTAGTTTATGGATTAACTTCTCATAATCGATTTCACTATAGATTTTATCTCCCATGAGATCTGCTACTAAGAGAGCAATAAGTTCTCCAAGTGCCTTTTGTAGATCTTTATTACTCCGAAGTTTTTCAGTTACGACCTCATTTCCAATCTCAAGGCTTCTTAGCCATGCAAGAGCATCGCCCTTCCAATAACTTGTAGCCATGTTGAGGAATTGACTAGTATTTAAGGGTTGATGAGTGAAATAAATGGTTCCACACATCAGTTGTCCCCAATTATCAACTTATCTCTTGATTTCTCTATGAGGAATAGAGTCAATGTTAAGGATAAGACCATCATTACTAGAACTTGGCTTATTTTTATAGTAACCCTTTTGGGTTCTATAATTAATCCAATCTTCCCTCGTTAAAGGATTGTAATTGGATAATGAAGGCATATTTGGAGTAATATTTGGTTCAGTACTTGCCTCCCTATGGGCAAGGATAATTTCGGGATCTTTATGAGGAGTTTCGGCTTCTGCCGAAGGCATGGGTTCCTCTCTTCCAGTAAAAGTAGGTTGATAACCAGGAGGTCCTGGAAGCATTAGGGTCTGAGATTGTAATTGTGTTTGATTACTACTCTCGCCCTCTTCATTATTAAGTATATAATGACTGTCTTCATCGTCTAAATATTCACTATATTTCCATTTAAAGAAATCAATAGCAGAGGAATGTTCTTCATAGAAAGCATAAATATGACTGCTATCTATTTCTCCCAAGAGTTCTTGCCTCTGGAGTCTTAGAAATGTCTTATAAAATTCTTTTTGGATTTTCTGAGTATCAATCTTGTTTTTTCCTTCAGACGTATATTTTATCATCCTGATGTTCCAATGCAGACTTGGCTCAGGATTTATCATGCTCTGAGAATCAAGATTATTCATCTTGTCCTTTGGATTATTCATCCTTTCTGCGTTATTCACGCTTGCGTTATTCACGCTAATTTTGATGTTATTCACATCAAATTTGATATTATTCATATCATTGCAGATGTTATTCACATCCTTTTGAATTTGTAGAAGAACATCAACCATGTAGTTGTAAATACTGTATTCCACTTTATCGGTTGTGGGAAGTTGAATAATGTGATCATATGATTTTTCTAATTTATAATGACACTGGTGGGTATCAGCATATATATAAGCATTTCCAGTAATAGGGTTATTTTCGTTCATCAGAAATGATGATCGTTCTTGAATATGTAAACGATTACTTAAGAAATATTCTTAAAATAACTATGTTTGGTTAGGTTTGACCCATAATTCTGCGGCTAGGCATAGCTTCCCCATATCATCAGGACAACTAAGTCGATGATCTCCCGTGGTTTTATGAGGGGGTTAAGCTTCGAGCATGACCACAAGCCTAAGCTATCGCTTCACAGAATTTGAGCACAGCAATGGTTCGTTTCCTACCCCATGCGTATTAACCGAACACAAGCTATTTCAAGAATATTCAATTAAGTATCGTTACATATTCAAGAACTAGTTTCTAGGCTATCATAGCTGGAAAATAAAAAAGAAAAACACGTACCAGAGATGCACACCAGAATACTTAGAGCTTTATTCACAAACTTGGCTCTGATACCAGATATTACAGGAAAAAAAAAGAAAGATTACAAGAGGTGAGAACAAGCTAGTGCAAGAGAAAAGAAAATACAAGAGCAAACATCAAAAATCCGAAGGGCGAGAGATCGATGCAATCATGGAGGAGATCAGCCACTCATGGAGAAGGGAAGGAGATGGTTCTCGGAAGCTCGGATTTGGCTGGCTGTAACAGTTTGACATGTATGAAAGGAACGAAACAATCATATCTCCGAGGGAGTGTCTACATCAAATATTGGAATCCTCCATAGAATAGAGCATAATGTATTGGTACTAGTAGAGATGTGGGTCTTATAGACTGATGGTTTGTAAAGCATATATAGCAATGGAATTACCTTCTTCCACACACACACACACACACACATATATATATATTGAAAATGGTAAATGTTATTTAACGAAAAGTAAGAAATTACACACTCTCAGGTACTAGCTCCAAACAGATTCCGAACTTGCAGAGCCTATCACCTGTGAGAAGTCTCCCTTTGATGGTTCTGTATAATTGGAGCTGAAATTTGGTTGCAGCACCCTTGAGCCAAATGAAGTCCGGCCCCTCTGCCTTAGGCCGCTTCTCTCTAGCCCTCTCATAGACCTCTGATAGGCGAAAACTGCAATCACTACCGAAGTCAAGTGACTAGTGGCCATTGCTCGCATACTTGTCAATGCGGATGTCCCTAATAAGACGGCCATCCCAGGAACCGTTAGATATGAGGTACTCCACCTTGTCATTTGTTCCCAGCTGTTCAAACGTTTGCCACCCGAGGATCTCAACAGCGGACATACGACTCAACCACGAGTCGAACCACAGGTCCGTATTGGTTCCATTTGCAGTTACCCTCTTCAGGCAATCCTTAATCAGCGGCCTCATCCTGAGAATGGCTTTAAACAACTTATGAGTAGTTGTTCCCGCGTACCTACTTTGCATCCACCTGGCTCGGAGCGAGTCTCCATTCAGGAACCTCCACGCAATCTTGTATATCATAACCTCTCTCAGTGTTCCCAGGTTCTTTAGCCCGACACCGCCCTCGTCTTTCGGTCTACATAACTCTTTCAATGCGATGGCGTGATTGTCCCCTTTCCAGACGAAATTGACGCATAAGGCAAAATGATGGCGTGCATCCAATAATTAACTATAGCGGAGATGACAGACCTCACGGGCTCTAAACGACCGCCAAACGAGAGCAAGTGGGCTTGCCAACCGTCCAAACGGGCTTAGATTACTTCCAGAAGCCCCGAGCACTCAGCTGCTTTAGCATACGAGATCGAAAGAGGCCATCCTAGGTACCAGACTGGAAGGGATCCCTCCAGGATACCCAAGCGTCGTTGAAGTCTTTCTTTCTTGTTGCATAGACGGCTGAAATACACCATACTTTTGTCTTTGTTCAGCTCAAGCCCAGAAACCTTACTAAAATCATCCAAAATAGACACCAAATTGGCAATCCCGAACTCAGTCGAGAGGATAAACACCAGAAGGTCATCATCGTAAATCAGATGAGATACCACGGGGGTCACCTTCCTATAGAGCAGAATAATCTTCTTTGTGTAGACTGCCACCTCCATCAAACAAATAGTAAATAGGAAGGGGGACAATGGGTCCTCCTGACGGAGTCCTCTGGGTGATGAAGCCGAAAGGATTACCATTGATGATAACTGAGAAGGACGGTAAAGAGATGCACTCTTCAATCCTACTGGCCCACCATTCGTCAAATCCCATATCGGACATCAACCTATAGATGAATTTGCAGTCCACCGTGTCGAAGGCCTTCCGAAGATCCAGTTTTAGACACCTTATTTTTGCCTGGTGTGTTGAAACCTCGGACCAGCTCTTGAGCGAGGAGGTAATTCTCAGAAATAACACGTCCTTTAACGAACACCGATTGATTCGGAGAGATAAGGCCCGACATAAGCCCCTGCATCCTTCTGCTCATCACATGAGAGAGAATTTTGTAAATAAAGTTGCAGCAGGAAATCGGTCTAAAATCGTTGAGGGTTGAAGCCCTTTCTTTCTTTGGGATTAGAGAGATGAAGGTGTGGTTTATCTCCTTCAGGAGCTTCCTAGTTCGGAAGAATTCACGAACCGCCTCGATCATAGGAATCTTAAGCTCCTCCCAATGGATTTGAAAAAACTTTGCAGAGAACCCGTCCGGACCCGAAAATTTATTTATACTGGCCTTCTTGATAATCTCTTCTACTTCTTGCAAAAGCATAGGCTGCCTCAAGTAGTCGTTTCCAGTCTTTGTAGCCAGTCTCTTACATACCAGATTTGGGATTTCCTCCTCCCTCACTTCCTTGTTGAAGAGCTTCTGGAAAAACTGGGCGGCTTCCTTGGAGATAGCTGTCCGAGCATTCAGCCCCTCCTTCATTGATGAGCTTCGAGATGTGATTCCTGTGTTGACGCGCCTTTATTCCTCCATGGAAAAACTTCGTACATTTATCCCCTTCCCTGATCCAATCACACTTTGCCCTCTGTTTAGCCTGTGTTTCCTCATTTACCTGCAGATGCAGCATTTCCTTTCGACAATAGGTTCTGGTCCATCATATTGAGGTTAACAATGAGTTGGAGCTGTTCAAGCTCGGTCTCTTTTGCAGCCAGGTCCGGCACTGGCCTGCAGTGGTTCCAAGCCTTAAGGCTGAACTTGACCGCTTTCAACAAGCTACATAGTTTGAATTGTTTGTTCCCTTCATTAGGCGTTTGGAACCCTGTATTTACAGCATCCAAATATCCCGGACAAGCAGGCCAAGAGCTGTTGTACTTGAAAGGTCTTCTATTCCTGGGATTCGGTTTGCAAATACGAACCAATAGAGGGGAATGGTCACTGGTGGAGGCAGGAAAGCCCTCCGCCACCGTCTCCGTCTCCGGGGAAGGTGGAGAACCAGTTTGAGTTGCCGAGCACTCGGTCCAATTGACAGAAAATCCGATTTTGAGCTGCCTGGTTACTCCATGACCACATGAATCCACTTCTACTGAGGCAACTCAGCCCGGCTTGCGTAACGCAGCTTCTGAAATAGTCGAGAATTGAGTCTACAACAGGTCTACCGCCCCTCTTTTCATGTGAGTATAGCATCGCGTTAAAATCTCCCATTAGAAGGAGAGGGAACCGACCTCCCACGTCTTTGCTGATCTTAATAATGTCTCTCCAGAGTTGGGTTCTAATATTCCTGTCATTTGCTCGTAGACAGCCCCGACAACCAATTTAAACCCGCCTTTGTTAATTAGCTCCGCCACCAGAAGCTGATCTGATTCGAACATGACCTTCCCACTCCAATTGCTTTTATCCCACGTAATCCAGATTCTAGCCATCGAGCCAAAGGCCAAGTTGTGAGCTGATTCCCAATTCTTGAAGATGCGGGACTGGATCAAAACCTCTGACCTGATCTTCGATTCCAGGATGATCACTATCGTGCATTGGTGCTTTCTCCTGTGTTCTGTAATGGTTCTCCATCTCCCCTCAGAATTAGCTCCCCTGACATTCCAAGCTAGTATTGTCATAAAATAAACGGAATGGCTCCTCTGGCTATCCTCGGGCTCACTCGTAGAGGAACAAGTGACCCACCTTCTTTACTACTCGTGTTAGTGCCTGCATCTTCAAGCCGAAAAAGAATTGTCCATAGTCATAGGATCAGAATTTTCATCACTGTGTTTTCTTCTACTGGTTGGATAACCATAACTTTAGGAGAATCTGATATTTTCCGAATCTTAGCACCCTTATTTTCAGGTGCTAGAGTACTAGAAAGAGGTTGGATGGACCCCGCTCCTGGAGGCTTTACTGTTTGCACCAAAAACCACCATTTGCTGCTTAGCAAGGTTATCCTTCGTTCCCCCGACCTTGATAGCCTCACGGTCAGTTGATTGATCTCCCGCCTTTAGTCCTCCGACCTGCAGGCGCTTTCCTAGGATACTTTCCACACTTGTGGTAGTACATTCAGTCTTATATGATCCCAGTACTTCCTCTGCAAGCTCAGAGGCTTCCTCCATGTCCTTCCCTGTGTCTGAGCTGATCTCCTTTTTATTCTGAACATCCGAACTAGTGCCAGTTTGAGTAGCCTCCTCCTTTCCACTTGCATTGCAGTTAGTGATAAGGTGACCGAAACACTTACAAGTCGAGCACGAGGGTGGAATCCACTCGTATTCCACACATTGATCGAGCACTTGACCGTCTGGGAGTTTGATGGGAACAGTGCGTGGCAGAATCTCCGTTGCAGCCACCTCTAAGAAGACCCGGACATAATTTAGCTTAGAGAGGGTGGTCGTTGGCTCGTCTATGTTCAGAGGGATGCCCATAATGCTGGCCATCTTCGTGATAACTACCCCACTCCATAGCCTTGGGTGAAGGTTGGGAAATCGAATTCAGATAGGGACTAACATCGAACAATCCCTCTCGTACTTGGAGTCCGACATCCACCCACGCATGACAATAAGACGACCGTCGAAAGACCATTGGCCCTTTTGAAGTATTCTGTCAAGGTCTAGCTTGCTTTCGAACCTGATGATGAAGAATCCATTCTCTCGCACATATATATCGAGATGCACCGTAGGTTTCCAGATCCAGTTTATGTAGGCCCGGAGCGTCCCGAGAAAAGGAAGGCTTCCCATGACATATATCATAAGGGTGTGCTTTCAAGCTTCCTCTGTTGACGCCAAATCTTCTGGTGCTACTAACATCCTCTTGCAGTTCCCACCATCTTAGGGGGAAAGAATTTAGGAGTGTACTGTACCTCTCTAGTCGGTTCTTTGTGTTGGAAACACGTGCGCTCTGATACCACATATTGGGAACACGTGCGCTCTGATACCACGTGTTGGACGCGTTGAGGAAGCGTTTTGCCAACCCACCTGAGATGACCAACCAATTTACGAACACCAAGTACAGATGAAGACAAGTATATGGCGGTGACTACGTCACCTGGACAAATCCCAACCTTTATAACTCAGATGAAATTATAAGATTACAAAAACTAATATTGAAACTCTTTGCCATAATAGGTTCAATCCCCTCACCACACTCAAGAAGAAAAGCAAAAGATTACAATTGAAATCATTCACCACCCCGTAGCAATCTCCCTAACCGAAGTTGATGACTCATCGATTAGATCTCCTTCTTTCTTCTGTCTTGGATGACGAAGTTCTAAGAGCAAAGCACGAACTTTCTCTTAAATTTTCTGTGGACGAGCACACCGAATCTCCAACTTGTGCTTCTACTTTGTGCCTCTACCCTCCTCCCTATTTACAGGATGAGAAACCTATTTTAGGGTTAGGAAACTCCAAAATTAGCCAACCATAAGATCCAGCCGTCCACTAGCATCCAATGGTCCAAAATATAACATACAAACTCCAAAATCGAGCAGCCGCCGCCGACATCGAACTCGGAACGGGTACTGTTCAAAGGTTATGGAACACCACACCGAGTTCGGCCTAAACTCGGCCAAGAACCAAGTTCGGACCGAACTCTGCCCTTTTCAGCAGACATGATTCCCAACAATCTTTTCCTCCAGTCTGATAAGAGGTGTTGGCTCCATGGCTCCTCAACTAGACTCCATGCCTGTCGTCCCGCGACAGAAATCATGCTCCCCTATGCCACCGTTCTCCGATCCTTCGAGTTGCTTTGCATCTTCCGTCATCTCCAGCTTCTCGACGCTCACGTCGACGCTAGCTGCCATGCGTAGCATCTCCTGCACTACTGGGATCTTGCTGATATCAATGACACGGCCAAGACCGAAGTCCCTGACGATCAGCCTCACCGTGAGTCTTGGCTTCCTGTCCCTGACTTCCGTCTTCCACCGGAACGTGTTAATATTCCGACGAGCTTCTTCACCCTTGGCTAGCCCAACCAAGCGGACGGTGCGATTCTCCTGAGATTCGAACTCCTGAATCTGCCCACCTTCGTGTCCAAACTTGAAGCTTCCCCATGAACATGCATCATCGAGCAGAACATCATGTACTGTGCATGCCATCGATGACCCACAACTTCCCCTGAACTGTATGAATGATGATGCTCCTGCCTCATTTTGAGTTTGCTGCAAACCTTGATCTCCTTCTTGGCCTCGAACTGCTGAAACCAATGTCGCTCCGTGAAGCTTTGGCAAACCACCTGTCGCCAAAATCGGATCCGTGAAGCAACCCCCACCTGGAGACCGACCAGCTGTCATGGGACCGATAGGCTGACCCTCAATCTTTGACTTATCACCATTCGTCTCTTTGACTCGATGAACCGAATCCTCTGTATTCCTCAAAGTATCTCGAAGCCCCTCCAAGACAAGTTTTCGATGATCTACCTCCTGTCGAATACTCCTCAACCTCCATCGGGTGTCTTTGGCCTGCTTGTATATCTCAGTGGCTTGAGCCTGTACATGCCACAACACAAATCTCCTCGAGCCAGCTGCTGGAAATCCTTCGTAAGCATCCAATCTTTGTCCCCAAACAAACTGCGACAACCATCATCCGCCAGCCTCCCTACCAAAATAAAGTTATTGCGCAAACTCGGTACATGTCGCACATCATTGAGAACGAGCTTTTCACCAAGCTCCATTATTAAGTACACATCACTGAGGCCTACAACTGCAGTCATCCCCTTGTTGCCCATCTTCATGCGTCCATATTTGCCACCGCGGTATGACGTAAAGATTCTTCTATATGGAGTGGCGTGATACGATGCCCCCTTGTCCATGACCCAGTCGTCATCATGCCACATGCCACAAGGTACTCTGCATTGGTTGCTGCGATGATGAGATCTCCTATAGCCATAAGATCCTCTTAATCATCCTTGCCTTTGGCCTTCTCAGCTTTGGGCTTCATGCAGTTCCTCTTGATATGACCCCTTTTGCCACAGTGATAGCAGCCCTCCTTGCGTCCACAGTCGTAAAATTCTGAGAACTCTCTCATGTCTTCACATGTGACTTGGGTCTTCCCTTCCTGTAGGAAGCCACCAGAGCGGACTCCTGTGACGATTCTACTTGCTTATGTCGGATCTCCTCGTTCAACAAGCTGCTTTTGACCGCCTCCATCGTGACAACTCCATCAGGAGCGGAGTTGCTCACCGACACCACCAACGTCTTCCAGCTTTCCGATAGAGAACTCAAAAGCAGAAGGGCTTGAAGCTCATCCTCAATCACCATCTTCATCGCAGAAAACTGATTGATGATGCCATGAACCTCGTTCAGATATTGTGCCACTAGTGCACCCTCTGTGTACTTCGATGTGACGAGTTGGCGAATCAAAAATATCTTGTTGCCAGACGTCTTCCTTTCGTACAGCGAATACAGCTTCTCCCATAATGCTTTTGCCGAACTCTCCATGGACACGTGGTGAAACACCGAGTCGTCTAGCTATTGGCGGATGAATCCAACACCCTTCTGATCCAGTCATTTTCCGTTATTAGCACCTTTGTCCGTCGGATTTGCGCTGTTGCCCTCCAACGGACCATGCAAGTCCTTGCACTAGAGTAGATCCTCCATCCTTGTCTTCCAAATCGTCCAGTTTTCCCCTATGAGGGTGATCATACAAGTGTTCATTTGCTCCGTAGACATAGTTGCACCTTCCCTCTCGAGAAGAACCTGGCTCTGATTATAAGCACCCTGATTTTTTTAGAATTTAATAGTTTTGGTATTCTGAATTTTTTGTGATTAAGGAAATTTTTTATTTTATTTTTAGCTAATTATAATATATGATATAATTGAATTTATAATTATGTGTATTTAATTAATTATTAATATTATACAAAAAATATATTTTTGGGTGTACAACTATTAATAGTATATTATATGATTTTTCTGAAATTTATTGAGGTCCAAAACTATTTTTAAATAGCCATACATCTATATATAAATAAAACAAAAGAAAAAGAAAATAGAAATTAATCATAAACCCTACCAAAACCCAATAACCCAAATCCTACCCAAACCTAATAATCCTTATTCTAAACCAACTTCCCCCAACCCGTGCGTACAAGAGCTTTCTCCCCCCCTTTACCTATATATACATATATAACATAAACCAAAACCCTAACCCTAACCCTAACCTAATCCCACCTCCATCATCACCACCGTCGGAGCTGCGCTACCGCACTGCCGACCCCCCGTCGGTGCAGCCTGCACCGCCCGCCGCCAGCACCTCCGCGCAGCCGGAGCAGCGCCGCCCGCACACGGCAGCAACAACAGTAGCCGGCCAAAGTAGTAACAACAACAGAATATCCGGCCCCTCCTTCGCGAGCGGTCTCTACCCTCCTGGCTGGTCCGAATTGCGTCCCGTCTTTGCTGGTATGTTCACAATCTAACCCTTTAGAATTTTCTTCAAGTGGAACGAATTTAGGCACCCCTGTTTGATCGAAAAATTGACCGAAAGTTGGCCAAAAAACTGTTCGGAAATAGTTCAGAATTTTGATCCAAACCCCCATATTCATGCCCAATTTGCCACCAACTCGTTAACTATTTTCAAAATATAATTGAAGAAAATTTTTTACAATATAACCAAAATTTTTACTGTTCTTTTAGTTTTTATTAATTTGCTTTAGTGGTAAAATTATTCATGTTCCAAAACAACAAAAACTTATTTTTAAAATACCAAAAATCTCGCGATACGGGGTGCGTTCCGCCAAAAGAGGCAACTTCGTCGTGTGCGAATTGCATAAAAAGGCGCATATCATAAACACAGATGTGTGAGCTTTTGCGGAACTTGATTTGGATTTGCGTGCACACCGGAATTAACGCGTATCCACCGAAAGATACCGTATCGGCCTATTCTGACACTCGTTCTAATTTTGTGTGTGCTTATCGTTTCGTAACAAAATTTGCGCCATCGGATTCGCAGCATTACGCTGGTCCTGTGACCCAAGTTTGGTTCAATTCTGAGAACGTTGACGAAACATTATTTTCTAGGCCCTATGGTTCCACATAACGGGCGATTTCGTGATCGGCTCATCAAAATCTACTTCTGGATATTCCGTTGGGTTTGTATCATTGTTCTGGACTCGTAGACACTAAGTTTGATGAATTTGGAAAACTTTGTCTTTGGCACATTTTATGGTGCAAAGTGGGTCACATGTGGACCCCACTTTGACCCAAAACTGTCAATTTTGCCCCTGTGTCCAAATTGGACTTATGGGTAGTCAATCCTAGCTATTTCTAGTATTATGAGAACAATGGTGATATTTGTTTCAGCATCCAGAGGTGTATGTACAGATTCTACTTTCCAGGAGCAGTTGACGGAGTTCAGAACCCAGGCAAGTGTACCTTGCCATGATGTATTACAGTTCCTTGCCTTTATTATATTATTTAGTCATTATAGTTATTTTATATGGTTGATGTGTATGTTTATCCAAGGACCGTGAGACGTTGCTTAGCGTCCGAACAAGATTCGGGTGTCGACGCCGTACACGAAGTCGTGCAACGTTACTTAGAGAGTTGATTCCGTGATCCTATATTTTTACGTGCTTGCTTTACCAAGTACGCTATACCCTAGGACACTTGACACTTTTTTATGAGACAGAATCTTTCTTGAGTTACTCATGGTGATTCTGTATAGGCTTACATGATTCGTGATATGAGACTTGCATATTATATGAATATTATTATGACTCGTTGCACTAGCTAGAGGTCATGATCTTGCGTGTTATGGACATGAGATATTGTAGAGATGAAACGTGAGGTTACATTGGGTGGGGAGAGACACACCATACTACAGGCTGATTATTGATATATATACTATACTACTGGAGGTACTGAGACACATACGTCGGAGTCGCAATACCCTAGAGGTGCCTTGGACTCTGTCTCAGATCTTTGGCACCTATACTGAGTCTTGATACTACTTGCTTCTATGGGCTCTCCGACACAGAGCCTGTAGTGGTTTCAGCCTGAGTACGAGTGATGCTCTCACGTGCATATCACATAGATGGTTACAGTAGTTTACCCTTGAGTATGTGGCATTATACTATTTTACTTTTGGCATGTTATTTTTTGTACCTTGTTACGTCCCTCTGAGGACTTGGTCCCCTACCAGTTTTTGCAGCATAGACGAATATGGAGCCTTTGGAGTTGATGATGGTGTTGCTTGTCTTGCAGGCATTGGTATCAGGTACTTATATCATTTCTACCGGAGTTATGGTTATTTATTCATATTGTTTATTCATCTGCTGATGTAGTCTAGTTTTATAGACTCATATTTCTTTCTCGAGTCTATTCGAGTTTGTGTGGTACTGGACGACCGACTTTAGCACATGTAGCTCATTCTTGTGTATTCTGTTCATTGTGGATTGAGGCAAAGATATTTATATTTACTTGATTATTTATATAGTGACCATTATAATACAACTTATATGTATTCGAGGCGGACCAGAGTCTGGTCGAATGCGTAGCTGGTATGTTACGTATTTCTAGTCCTACGTATTTTAGGACTGGAACGTGGCATATTTTTGTGGTGGCCCATGCAGGCCCTGATTAAATTATTTCGATTACTTTCTGGTACCGAGCAAGCATGTAATCAGGATTAGCAATATCAGTATCTCAATCCACAACTGATTTGAAAATTCCTTAGAATTTGATTATCGCACTTGGACTTCATCATTGTAATCGTTTATTCCCTCGACATCTTTATTATTTTTATCATATCTTCCTATTTCAGAGAGATGGACGTTCGTGCGCTATATTTCCTCCAGAAGCAGATCCTTGTCAAGGCGGAAGAAGACAAGCTAGATATAAAATTTTGAGAAGATGGTTACCCTTAGTAGGGTAGATAGATAGGTTATTCCTATATGCTAGAGCTAGTGTAGATTGTTAGCATGAGAATTGAATATAGTATTGAGTTTAAAGATTAGTTGTATTACCCCCTCGACTGCATCCCTATCCTTCCTATCAAATTCTTATCTTGTGTTGCATAAATGGCCTCGTGCTTTTGCAACAACGATCTTTCTAATTATAACAATGAGTAGATCCTTCCACTTTTCCTAGTTGTGCCTTAATTACAAAATCAATCCCTTAGTTGGTACCACTCCTTGTGTTAAATCCATATAACAATAGGTATCAGTTCTTTTCTACTCTAATCCCCTTGATCTAGTCACCATGAATCGATTCTCCAAATACCTGCCTAATCGTGCCTTATTCAACCATGTAGACTTATCCGAAATTCTTCTTGTCATGGCCTGAATTTTTGGTCTCTTTGTCATCAATGCCAATCAATGATCGAAGTCTCTCTACCACCTTGCCTTAGTTAGATCTGACTCAGTCATTTCTTCTGCCTTGTAGAAGCTTGACCTATACAAGAGCAGTAGTTGATGGATAGTAAATTCTCTTATAAAGTTGTTGATCAATAGCACCCTGATAGTTTCTAGGTTCCTTTAGAAAATCCTTGATTACGGCCAGCAAATCCTAGAACAGGTCCTTCTAGAAATCTTGTTAGCAAGACCATGACCTTAGTTGTAATACTAACTTAATTTTTAAAAGTTGGGTAGATGGCCAGCCCTTGGTTTTAGTGTAGGGTTATTTCTAGAAATTTAGGCTAAATTTGAATTTATTTTGGTGTTAATTAGGTTAATCTCAAACGGATTAAATTACCTATTTAATTTATGTATTCTTGATACCCTTTGTCGTGGCTCGGATATTTGGAGCGCAACACTATCCCTTCCTTTCCAACAACTTCCACCTTATGACCTAGACTAGTCACTCTACACCTATGACATGACTATCACTCACAAACTGGCCTTCCCATGTTGTGTTTTAGTCGTACGATATTCGTGACGCAATTGTACACAAATGACACAGATATCCTTTTTCTGTTGCGGTCGATTTTAATACTCAACACCGACTCAATTATTCCGGCAACCTTGACATTCATGAGCCTAACTGGAACCTACTCACTGATGACACAACTGTTACTTCCAAATATACACGCCCATGCTTTATATAGATCCCAATATTTGTGGCATATCTCCTTCTAAACCCTATATCCAACTCCGTTGTAATTGAATTAAATTATACATAGGCAACCCAAATATCCCAACCACTGATATACCCATTTTCCATTCATGCCAATCTACGTCTGTGACACTTATGTTGCATTAAATTGAACCCCTGGCACTCTTTACACAATAAAAAATACTTTGATGAGTTATATCACCTTTTGACGCTTATTGCTTAACCATTCATCGACATCCACAATATGCAATGAACAACTTCTCGGTACCATCTTACCCTAGTTGTATTTGGCTATGATATTTTCTATTGTCTTATAGACTCATGACCTAATTAGAAGCAAGGAGAACTGGTAAAATTTCCTTTATAGAGTTATTGACTCATTAACGCCATGGTAGTACATAGATTTTCTTTAATAGGCTGTGACAACGGTCACAAAATTCATACCATCTCGAATCCCTCCTTGAAGTTAGACTTTCTAAAAATCCTTAGAAATATGATCGTGACTATAATTTTTGCGGCCAACTTCATTCTTATAAGTTGGATAGAGCCTTGATTAAGCGTATCCTTAATGTTAGAATGCGACGTCAAACTAGGACTCCATTTAGTAACTGCGTCCCCATTTTTAGTGCAAATCTTCTTAACTAAAATCTTTTCTACTATATTTATTTTTAAATTCGAGGACAATTTTTTTATAAGTTGGGTAGATTGTAAGCACCCTGATTTTTTTAGAATTTAAGAGTTTTGGTTTTCTGATTTTTTTGTGATTAAGGGAATTTTTTATTTTATTTTTAGCTAATTATAATATATGATATAATTAAATTTATAATTATAAATATTTAATTAATTATTAATATTATACAAAAAATATATTTTTGGGTGTACAACTATTAATAGTATATTGTATAATTTTTCTGAAATTTATTGATGTCCAAAACTATTTCTAAATAGCCATATACCTATATATAAATAAAATAAAATAAAATAAAATAAAAAGAAAATAGAAATTAATCCTAAACCCTACCCAAATCCAATAACCCAAATCCTACCCAAACCCAATAATCCTAATTCTAAACCAATTTCCCCCAATCCGTGCGTATATGAGCTTTCTCCCCCATTTACCTATATATACATATATAACATAAACCAAAACCAAAACCCTAACCCTAACCTAATCCCACCTCCATCATCACCACCGCCGGATCCGCGCCGTCGTATCTCCGACCCCCCACCGGTGCCGCCCGCACCGCCGGAGCAGCGCCGCCCGCACGCGGCAGCAACAACAGCAGCCGGCCGCAGCAGCAATATCAGCAGAATCTCTGGCCCCTCCTTCGCGTGCGGTCTCCGCCCTCCTGGCTCGTCCGAATTACGTTCCGTCTTCACTGGTATGTTCATAACCTAACCCTCTAGGATTTCCTTTAGTGGAACAAATTTAGGCACCCCGGTTTGATCGAAAAATTGACCGGAAGTTGGCCGAAAAACTGTTCGAAAATAGTTCAGAATTTTTATCCAAACCCCCATGTTCTTGCCCAATTTGCCACCAACTCATTAACTATTTTCAAAATATAATTGAAGGGACTTCTTCACAATATAACCAAGATTTTTACTGTTCTTTTAATTTTTATTAGTTTGCTTTAATGGTAAAATTATTCTTGTTCTAAAATGACCAAAAACTTTTTTTTAAAACACCCAAAATCTCACGATATGGGGTGTCTCCCACCAAAAGAGGTGACTTTATCGTGTGCAAATTGCATCAAAATATGCGTATCGTAAATGCGGACGTGTGAGCTTTCGCGAAACTTGATTTGGATGTGCGTGTACACCGAAATCAACGCGTATTCGCCGAAAGATACCGTATCGGCCTGTTCTGACACTCGTCCTAATTTTGTGTGTGCGTGTCATTTCGTAGCAAAACTTGTGCCATCGGATTCGCAGCGTTATACTGATACTGTGACCCAAGTTTGGTTCGATTCTGAGAACGTTAACGAAACGTTATTTTGTGGGCCCCATGGTTCCACATAATGGACAATTTCGTGATCGGCTCATCGGAATGTACTTCTGAACATTTCGTTGGTTTCGTATCATCGTTCTTGACTCGTAGACACTAAGTTTGATAAATTTGAAGAACTTTTTCTTTGGCACATTTTACGGTGCAAAGTGGGCCACATGTGGACCCCGCTTTGACCCAAAACTGTCAATTTTGTTTCTGTGTCCAAATTGGACTTATGGGTAGTCAATTCTAGCTATTTCTAGTATTCTGAGAAAAATGGTGATGTTTGTTTCAACATCCGAAGGTGTATGTGCAGATTCCACTTTTCCAAGTGCAATTGACGGAGTTCAAAACCCAGGCAAGTGTACCTTGCCATGATGTATTACAGTTTCTTGCCTTTATTATATTATTTAGTTATTATAGTTATTTTATATGGTTGATGTGTGTGTTCACCCAAGGACCGTGAGACGTTGCTTAGCGTCCGAACAAGATTCAAGTGTCGACGCCGTACACGGAGTCGTGCAACGTCACTTAGAGATTTGATTCCGCGATCCTATATTTTTACGTGCTTGCTTTACCAAGTACGCTATATCCTAGGACACTTGACACTATTTCATGTGACAAAATCTTTCTTGAGTTATTTATGGTGATTCTGTATAGGATTACATGATTCGTGATATGAGACTTGCATATTATATGGATATTATTATGACTCGTTGCACTAGCTAGAGGTCATGATCTTGCGTGTTTTGGACATGAGATATTGTGGAGATGAGACGTGAGGTTACATTGGATGGGAAGAGACACACCATACTACAGGCTGATTATTGATATATATATACTATACTACTGGAGGTGCTGAGGCACAAACGCCGGAGTCGCAATACCCTAGAGGTGCCTTGGACTCTGTCTCAGATCTTTGGCACCTATACTGAGTCTTAATACTACTTGCTGCTATGGGCTCCCCGACACAGAGCCTGTAGTGGTTTCAGCCTGAGTATGAGTGATGCTCTCACATGCATATCACATAGATGGTTACAGTAGTTTACCCTTGAGTATGTGGCATTATACTGTTTTACTTTTGGCATGCTGTTTCTTGTACCTTGTTAGTCCCTCTGAGGACCTGGTCTCCTTCCAGTTTTTGCAGTATAGACGGTTATGGAGCCTTTGGAATTGCTTGTCTTGCAGGCATTGGTATCAGATACTTATATCATTTCTACCGGAGTTATGGTTATTTATTCATATTGTTTATTCATCTGCTGATGTAGCCTAGTTTTATAGACTCATATTTCTTTCTCGAGTCTATTCGAGTTTGTGTGGTACTGGACGGCCGACTTTAGCACATATAGCTCATTCTTGTGTATTCTGTTCATTGTGGATTGATGCATAAATATTTATATTTACTTGATTATTTAGATAGTGACCATTATAATACAGCTTATACGTATTCGAGTCGGACCAGAGTCTGGTGGAATGCGTAGCTGGCATGTTATGTATTCCTAGTCCTATGTATTTTGGGACTGGGGCGTGACATATTTTTGTGGTGGCCCATGCAGGTCCTGATTAAATTGTTTCGGTTACTTTCTGGTACCGAGCGAGCCTGTAATCAGGATTAGCAGTATTAGTATCTCAATCCACAACTGATTTAAAAATTCCTTAGCATTTGATTATCATCCTTGGACTTCATCATTGTACTCGTTTATTCCCTCGACATCTTTATTATTGTTTATCATCTCTCCCTATTTGAGAGAAATGGACGTTCGTGCGCAGTGTTTCCTTTAGAAGAAGATTCTTGTCAAGGCGGAAGAAGACATGGTGGATATAAAGTTTTGAGAAGATGGTTACCCTTAGTAGGGTAGATAGATAGGTTATTCCTATATGCTAGAGCTAGTGTAGATTGTTAGCATGAGAATTGAATATAGTATTGAGTTTAAGCATTAGTCGTATTACCCCCCTTGACTGTATCCCTATCCTTCATATCAAATTCTTATCTTGTGTTGCATAAATGGCCTCGTGCTTTTGCAACAACGATCATTCTAATTATAACAATGAGTAGATCCTTCCACTTTTCCTAGTTGTGCCTTAATTACAAAATTAATCCCTTAGTTGGTACCACTCCTTGTGTTAATATCCATATCACCATAGGTATCAGTTCTTTTCTACTATAATCCCCTTGATCTAGTCACCATGACTCGATTCTCCAAATACTTGCCTAATCGTGCCTTACTCAACCATGTAGACTTATTAAAAAAAAAATTTATCGTGGCCTGAATTTTTGGTCTCTTCATCATCAATGCCAATCAATGATCGAAGCCTCTCTACCACCTTGCCTAAGTTAGATCTGACTCAGTCATTTCTTCTTCCTTGTAGAAGCTTGACCTATACAAGAGCAGTAGTGGATGGATAGTAATTTCTCTTATAAAGTTGTTGATCAATAGCACCCTGATAGTTTCTAGGTTCCTTTAGAAAATCCTTGATTACGGCCAGCAAATCCTAGAATTCTTGTATCCTTATTTAGAAAATAGGCCCTTCCAGAAATCTTGTTAGCAAGACCATGACCTTAGTTTTAATACTAACTTAATTTTTATAAGTTGGGTAGATGGCCAGGCCCTGGTTTTAGTGTAGGGTTATTTCTAGAAATTCAGGGTAAATTTGAATTTATTTTGGTGTTAATTAGGTTAATCTCAAACGGATTAAATTACCTATTTAATTTATGTATCCTTGATACCCTTTGTCGTGGCTCGGATATTTGGAGCACAACACTATCCCTTCCTTTCCAACAACTTTCACCTTATGACCTAGACTAGTCACTCTACACCTATGACATGACTATCACTCACAAACTGGCCTTCCCATGTTATGTTTTAGTCGCACGATATTCGTGACGCAATTGTACACAAATGACACATAGATATCCTTTTTCTGTTGCGGTCGTTTTTAATACTCAACACCGACTCAATTCTTCTGGCAACCTTGACATTCATGAGCCTAACTGGAACCTACTCACTGATGACAAAACTGTTACTTCCAAATATATACGCCCATGCTCCATATAGACCCCAACATTCGTGGCATATCTCCTTCTAAACCCTATATCCAACTCTGTTGTAATTGAATTAAATTATACATAGGCAACACAAATATCCCAACCACTGATATACCCGTATCCCATTCATGCCAACCTACGTCCGTGATACTTGTGTTGCATTAAATTGAACCCCTGGTACTCTTTATACAATACAAAATACCTTGATGAGTTATATCACCTTTTGACGCTTATTGCTGAACCATTCATCGGCATCCATGATATGCAATGAACAACTTCTCGGTACCATCTTTCCCTAGTTGTATTTGGCTATGATATTTTCTATTATCTTATAGACTCATGACCTAATTAGAAGCAAGGAGAACTGGTAAAACTTCCTTTATAGAGTTATTGACTCATTAACGCCATGGTAGTACATAGATTTTTTTTAATAGGCTGTGACAACGGTCACAAAATTCTTACCATCTCGAATCCCTCCTTGAAGTTAGAATTTCTAAAAATCCTTAGAAATATGATCGTGACTATAGTTTCTGCGGCCAACTTCATTCTTATAAGTTGGATAGAGCCTTGATTAAGCGTACCCTTAATCTTAGAATGCGACATCAAATTAGGACTCCATTTAGTAACTGCGTCCCCATTTTTTGTGCAAATCTTCTTAACTAAAATCTTTTCTACTATATTTATTTTTAAATTCGAGGACAAAATTTTTATAAGTTAGGTAGATTGTAAGCACCCTAATTTTTTTAGAATTTAATAGTTTTGGTTTTCTAAATTTTTTGTGATTAATGGAATTTTTTTTTTAGTTAATTATAATATATGATATAATTAAATTTATAATTATGTATATTTAATTAATTATTAATATTATACAAAAAATATATTTTTGGGTGTACAACTATTAATAATAAATTGTATAATTTTTTTAAAATTTATTGAGGTCCAAAACTATTTTAAATAGCCATACACCTATATATAAATAAAACAAAAGAAAAAGAAAATAGAAATTAATCCCAAACCCTACCCAAACCCAATAACCCAAATCCTACCCAAACCCAATAATCCTAATTCTATACCAACTTCCCCCAACCCGTGCGTACATGAGCTTTCTCCCCCATTTACCTATATATACATATATAACATAAATCAAAACCAAAACCTTAACCTAATCCCACCTCCATCATCACCACCACCGGAGCTGCGCCGTCGTACCTCCGACCCCCCACCGGCGCCCCCCGTACCGCCGGAGCAGCGCCGCCCGCACGCGGCAGCAACAGCAGCCGGCCGCAGCAGCATCTCCGGCCCCTCCTTAGCGCACGATCTTCGTCCTCCTCGTTCGTCCAAATTGTGTCCGTCTTCGCTGGTATGTTCACAACCTAACCCTCTATGATTTTCTTCAAGTGGAACGAATTTAGGCACCTCGGTTTGATCGAAAAATCGACCGAAAGTTGGCCGAAAAACTGTTCAAAAATAGTTCAGAATTTTGATCCAAACACCCATGTTCATGCCCAATTTGCCACCAACTCGTTAACTATTTTCAAAATATAATTAAAGGGACTTCTTCATAATATAACCAATATTTTTACTGTTCTTTTAGTTTTTATTAGTTTGCTTTAATTGTAAAATTATTCTTGTTCCAAAATGACCAAAAGCTTATTTTTAAAATACCCCAAATCTCGCGGTACTGGGTGCATCCCGCCCAAAGAGGTGACTTAGTCATACACGAGTTGCATCAAAAGGCGTGTATCATAAATACGGACGTGTGAGCTTTCGCGAAACTTGATTTGGATGTGCATGCACACCGAAATCAACGATTATCTGCCGAAAGATACTATATCGACCTGTTCGTGTGCTTGTCGTTTCGCAACGAAACTTATGCCATCGGATTCGCAGCATTACGGTGGTCCTGTGACCTAAGTTTAGTTCAATTCTGAGAACATTGACGAAACATCATTTTGTGGGCCCTACGGTTCCATATAACGGGCGATTTCGTGATCGGCTCATCGAAATTCACTTCTGGACATTCCGTTCGGTTCGTATCGTTATGCTGGACTCGTAGACACTAAGTTTGACGAATTTAAAGAACTTTATCTTTGGCATATTTTACGGTGCAAAGTGGGCCACATATGGATCCCGCTTTGACCCAAAACTGTCAATTTTGCCCCTGTATCCAAATTGGACTTATGGGTAGTCAATCCTAGCTATTTCTAGTATTCTGAGAACAATGATGATGTTTGTTTCACCATCCGGAGGTATATGTGCAGATTTTACTTTTTCAGGAGCGGTTGATGGAGTTCAGAACCCAGGCAAGTGTACCTTGCCATGATGTATTACAGTTTCTTGCCTTTATTACATTATTTAGTTATTATAGTTATTTTATATGGTTGATGTGTGTGTTTACCCTAGGACCGTGAGCGTTGCTTAGCGTCCGAACAAGATTCGGGTGTCGATGCCGTACACGGAGTCGTGCAACGTGCAACGTCACTTAGAGAGTTGATTCCGTAATCCTATATTTTTACGTGCTTGCTTTACCAAGTACGCTATACCTTAGGACACTTGACACTATTTCATGTGACAGAATCTTTCTTGAGTTTTTTATGGTGATTCTGTATAGGCTTACATGATTCGTGATATGAGACTTACATATTATATAGATATTATTATGACTCGTTGCACTAGCTAGAGGTCATGATCTTGCATGTTATGGACATGAGATGTTGTGGATATGAGACGTGAGGTTACATTAGGTGAGGAGAGACACACCATACTACAGGCTTATTATTGATATATATACTATACTACTGGAGGTGCTGAGGCACATACGCCAGAGTCGCAATACCCTAGAGGTGCCTTGGACTTTGTCTCAGATCTTTGGCACCTATACTGAGTCTTGATACTACTTGCTGCTATGGGCTCCCTGACACAGAGCCTGTAGTGGTTTCAGTCTGAGTACGAGTGATGCTCTCACGTGCATATCAAATAGATGGTTACAGTAGTTTACCCTTGAGTATGTGGCATTATACTATTTTACTTTTGGCATACTTTTTCTTGTACCTTATTACGTCCCTCTGAAGACCTGGTCCCCTGCCAGTTTTTGCAGCATAGACGGTTATGGAGCCTTTGGAGTTGCTGATGGAGTTGCTTGTCTTGTAGGAATTGGTATCAGGTACTTATATTATTTCTATCGGAGTTATGATTATTTATTCATATTGTTTATTCATCTGCTGATGTAGCCTAGTTTTATAGACTCATATTTCCTTCTCGAGTCTATTCGAGTTTGTGTGGTACTGGACGACTGACTTTAGCACATGTAGCTTATTCATGTGTATTCTATTCATTGTGGATTGAGGCATAAATATTTATATTTACTTGATTATTTAGATAGTGATCATTATAATACAGCTTATACGTATTCGAGTCGGAACAGAGTCTGGTCGAATACGTAGCTGGCATATTACGTATTCCTAGTCCTACATATTTTGGGACTGTGGCGTGACACTGATACCATGTGTTGGGAACACGTGCGCTCTGATACCTCGTGTTGGACGTGTTGTGGAAGCATTTTGCCAACCCACCTGAGATGACCAACTAATCTACGAACACCACGCACAGATAAAGACAAGTATATGACGGTGACTACGTCACCTGGACAAATCCCAACCTTTATAACTCATATGAAATTACAAGATTGCAAAAACTAATGTTGAAACTCTTTGTCCTAATAGGTTCAACCCCCTCACCACACTTAAGAAGAAAAGCAAAAGATTATAATTAAAATTACTCATCAATCCGTAGCAATCTTCCTAACCGAAGTTGATGACTCATCGATTATATCTCTTTCTTTCTTCTGTCTTGGATGACAAAGTCCTAAGAGCAAAGCACGGGCTTTCTCTTAGATTTTCTGTGGACGAGCACCCCGGATCTCCAACTTGTGCTTCTACTTTGTGCCTCCACCCTCCTCCCTATTTATAGGATAAGAATCCTATTTTAGGGTTAGGAAACCCCAAAAATAGTCAACCATAAGATCCAGTCGTCCACTAGCATCCAACGGTCCAAAATATAACATAAAAATTCTAAAATTCGAGCAGCCACCGCCGACACCGAACTCGGACCAAGTTCAGTTCAAAAGTTCTGAAATACCACACCGAGTTCGGTCCAAACTCTGTCCCCTTCAACAAATTTAATTTCCAATACTTTGTACATGTCTGCCAAAGAGATAGGCCTTTCATCTGTTAGTGGTGGGTGCCCCCTCTCTTCCCTATGGGAGGTAGTATGCATCTTCCCCGGCAGAGCCGGACCCCTGGGGTAAGTACTGCCTGACTTCCAAGCCCCTTGCCCAAGACTGTGTTAGCTGTTTCTCTTTGGGGGTATGTCCCCATTTGGTTTTCTCTCTATCGTGTGGCTTATCCCTCCTTTTGACCCAGATGGTGGGTTGTATGTCCCCTTTCCCAAATTTTCCCTCCCTTTTTGTTCAACTTTCCTCCAGCCTCCTGAAGCTTCTCCATCTTCAGCCCTTAAAATGCTTTCGATAGCTGCACCATCTTTATCTATTTCTTTCACCTTTTTCGCTCCTCTGGTTTCGCCATGACCGCCATATATACACTACTAGAAAAAGCGGGATTAGCGACACATTTTAGCGACTCTGAACAAAAATATCGCTAAATCAGCGACTCCGTTAAAAAAAGTCGCTAGACGTCGCTGAATGGCGACATTTAGCGACGTTTAGCGACTTTTATTAAGATTTAAAAATATTAGTCGCTATAAGTTTGATTAAGGTCGCTAAACGTCGCTAATATGTATAATTTAGCGACGTTTAGCGTCATAATTAGCGAAGTATGTATTAAAAATATTTAGCAACGTATTTAGCGACGTGTTTGACGTCGCTAAATTTTTATTTAGCGACATTTTTTTTACGTCGCTAAACGTCGCTAAATTTTGGTTAATTAGGGCTCAGTTTTCTTTTCCCCCATCTGCAAAAATTTCGAAAGCTTTCGTAACCTTTCGATTTCCCCCACCCCCCTTCTCCGGCGACCGGCAACCGGCTCTCCACGGTTGCGGCTACTCCGGCATCCCCCTCCTCCTCCTCGAGCTCTAGGTAAACCCTAACTCTCTCTCTCTCTCTCTCTCTCTCACATATGACACTGACACAACACACACTTGACAGACACGACACACACACAGAGACGCACACGACACACACACACACACACAGACGCAGACACACACACACACACATAGATGAAGACACACACACACACACAGACACTGACAGACACACACGACACCTAGGGTTAGGGTTAGGTTTTTTGACCTGGGGTTAGGGTTAGGGTTAGGTTTAGGGTTTTTGATTAGGGGTTAGGGTTAGGGTTAGGGTTAGGGTTAGGTTTTTTGACCTGAGTTAGGGTTAGGGTTAGGTTTTTTGATCTGGGTTAAGGCTGGGGATAATAAGGAAAAAAAATCAAGGTTTACATAAAACAAGAAATGTACAAGGAGAAAGCAATAAATTTTGTTTATGTTTCAAACTGTTCTAATGATGGATATCCATTTCCAGTAAACTAATAACTAATTAGACAGTGATCAATTTGGTGGCTTGCTATTTAACTTTTTAGGTCTCTCTTACATGCTTCATTCCAATATACAACTTTACATGCTGATTAATAATGCATCTTAATAAGTCTGTGTATGATCTATAATTCTTTAATAGTATCGTGCTCTCATGTTTCGATATTGTGTTTGCCAATTGTGATGTTCTCACATCATAAGTCAGAACATTACTTGTACTTGATGTTCATGTTTATGGTTGTCCCAGTTGCATTAGTTGTTTGTGGCACTTCCTTCCCCACTAATACAGTACAACTTAGTCCAAGAGGAAATATGGTAGTGAGAATGAAATTATTGTTATGTAAGAAAATTAATGGATGATCTAATGGGATGATGAATCAGTATTATGCATAATGATGTATGGTACTAACAATATATGGACAGTTCTTTCTTTTCGATTATATCTGAGAGGAATATGTACTTGTCCTCTGACAAAGATGTAACAATAAAAGTGTTCAGTAGACATAAAATTGATTGAACTCTCTTTATTAAGAGAGCCAAAGTTGTGGGCTTTTCATATTATTGGTATGATATGAATCGACTAGTAGTTTCAGCTTGATTTGAATATGAGGAATCTATTGTATCCAGTTTTGTTTTACTACTTTTTCCAATGTTATGAGAAGTCACTACTAATAAGTTTGATAGAGCTCTAATGATAGTTGACCAAACAATTTATTTAGCGAAGTGAGATATATTTAATTTTTTTTTAGTCTTAAAATCATTAAGAGAATGTTGCACATTTCTATTTACCAAATTGAAGGATCAAGAATGAACAGTACAGGAGATATGAGTTCAACTTATTTATTAGGAGACGATATCTGAAAGAAATGTGAACTTGCACTTAAAGATGTGAAGGACTGGATTCCATACTTGGAACAACCTTTAAGGATGCGAATGATGTGTTTCAGCCGTAAGAATACCATTACCTTCCTTGAATATGAGAATTCAATAAACCAAACATTGGCTTATGTGGTTCAACCGTTAAGTGTTGAGTGCCAAGGTAGATAGGTAATTGGTTAAGATAGGTTAGATAGTAAGATATTGGTTAAGAGAAGTTGATATCAGTTAGAATAGCAATGTGGAGTAGTGTTATAAGTTGGGCTAATAAAATAGAAGACTTGACAAAACCCTAATAATCATCATCATTCGTATTATCACCTCCATCATCAACACTACCAATAGATTTGTATCTGTTGGTTGACTAGATACATCTTATAGTATTTTTATTGTTAGGACAAAATGTTGAGCAATAGCTATTATGGTATCATTATTATACTGCAACAAACAGCTAATTCTTTGTGAGTCATCTAATTCTTCCATTCTGCATTATTAAGGATATATCTTAAGTAATATATGTTATCAATTATATTCTTTGTTTTCATCTATCTTACCAGATGGCACCCAAGAGAGCGACACCTCCTACTGTTAAGGAGGAAGTGATGCCTCCTACTGTTAAGGAGGAAGAGATACCACCTGCTGTATCTCAGACGGGGAGTTCCAGTCATCCAGTACCTATAGCGGCTGTATCTCAAACGGGGAGTTCCAGTCACCCAGCACCTATAGCGAAGATTGATAACATAAACATTATTTATGCACAGTATTTGAGGGACTGGTATCTGCCCCAGCGTATTGGATATCCTCGAGATTGATACTATGATGTTTTATATACTTATATATTATGCATTTTGTGTGACTGTGATAATATACATTTTGTGACGCTGTTTATGCCCTGTGATACTGTGATAATTATATATTATGTATTGTGTGACTGTGATATTTGTGTGTATTAATTGTATGACTGTGATACTTTTATTCATATTAAATGTTGTTAATCCGGTGTTGAGTGTTCCACCGAAGGGGTCGACGAAGCCAGAGAATTCAACGGAGGGTTGCTCCAAGTCTATTTTTAATTAGAAATTTATAAATTGCAGTTTGGAACAATTCAGTTTTTTTTTGTAAATTTAGCGACGTATTTAGTGACATTTAGCAACGCCTAGCGATGTTTTTTATACGTCGATAAACAAGTCGCTGCTTAGCGACGTCAAAAGCCGTCGCTAATTACGTCGCTAAACGTCGCTAAATACGTCGCTGTACGTCACAAAATGCTGACATGGCAGTACTGCCAGGTCATTAAAGACGTCGCTGTTACGTCGCTATATAAGTTGCTAATTAGCGACGTTTAGCGACTTTAATAAACGTCGCTATTTAGTGATGCAGCGTCGCTAAACGTCGCTAAATTTAGCGACACATTAAAGTCGCTATAAAATGTCGGTATAGCGACGTTTAGCGACGTTTTTTGTTTTAGCGACCTGGTTTTTTTCGACTGCTTCAAAACGTCGCTAATTACATCGCTCAACGTGTTTAGCGATATTTTTTTGTCATTTAGCGACGTTTTTGGGCGTCGCTAATTTGACTTTTTCTGGTAGTGATATATATATATATATATATATATATATATATATATATATATATATATATATATATATATATATATAGAGAGAGAGAGAGAGAGGTAAACATAATATAAACTATAGATTCATATTCCTATATGAGTCATACACATATGGACCAATAGAAATCGATTCCTATATCCTATTTACATCCATTTTTACTAGTACACTCCATTTCTATTGGTCCACATGTGCATTAACTTATGTAGAAATATGAGCCTATGGCTCATATTCTTTTTTTCCTATATATATATATATATATATATATATATATATATATATATATATATATATATACACTACCAGAAAAAGTCAAATTAGCGACGTCTAAAAACGTCGCTAAATAACCAAAAATCGTCGCTAATTAGGTTTAGCGACGTAATTAGCGACGTTTTAAAGAAGTCGGAAAATACCAAGTCGCTAATACAAAAAACGTCGCTAAACGTCGCTATGCCGACGTTTTTTAGCGACTTTAATGTGTCGCTAAATTTAGCGACGTTTTGCGACGCCAAGTCACTAAAAAGCGACGTTTAGAAATGTTGCTAAACGTCGCTGATTAGCGACATCTATCGCGACGTTACACCGACGTCTTTAATGACCTGGCTATACTGCCATGTCAGCAATTGGCGACGTTTAGCGACGTCATTAGCGACGTTATTAGCGACGTTTTACGGCATCGCTAATTAGCGACGTAATTAGCGACGTAATTTAACGTCGCTAAACGTCGCTAAACGTCGCTAATAACGTCGCTAATTTTTAAAAAAAATTAAAAAAAATTCCCAGAATCAAACATTGTGATTCCCTGCAGTTTTACATCATCTTCATCATACACACCAACATGATTCAATCTAGTTAACTATATTATCCAATTAAATTAAAGACCACAAGAAGTATCAATCCAATTAAATGTGGATAACTATATAATCCAATTAAATTAACTAAAAAATTAATGACCACAAGAAGCATCATACATCATGTCTATTGTTGAAGTACCAATAATTCATAAATAATAATAATAATAACTAGACTACTACGGATCTGCAGGAGGCTGACCAGCGGCGCGCTTCAAGGATAACAACTCCTCATACTCGTCCCGTGGAATCGACACCGATGTCGATGGAGAAGGCAGTGACGTCGGTGGCGGCCGTGCCCGCTCCAAATCTGCGAGTCGCTGGTTGTAAGAATCCAGGGTAGATAACAACCTCGTACTGCTATCACCCATTGAATCCTGCATCCTCGTCAGGTTCTCGCCCATCGATAGCTGTGACGCATGCATCCTCGTCAGCTTCTCGCCCATCGATAGCTGTGACGCCTGCAACTCCATGATGTTGCGATCATTGGAGGCTCTAATATCATTTGTCAATTCTCGTAGCTCCGTCATGCTGCGGTCGAGCATATCCAATCGTGCGATAAGCATCGGATCGTCCGCCTGCGGCTGGGACCGGGACTGGTCCTCCATACTTCGCAGCAAGTCGTCACGGAGAGACGCAATCTGACGGTCAACGGCCTCCTGGACGGCCTCCTGGACTCTGGCCGACGACTGCGAGGGCTGCGACTGCGAGGGGTGTGTGGAATGCACAGCTGTCGGGGAGGCCCTAGATGACTGCGTCGCAACCAGGGCGCCATAGGAGCCCGTACCGTAGTACGTACCCCTCTGGAGACCACCAGCTGCGGTCACCCACAGGTCGTCCGTCGACGGAGATGGACCGGGCTGCGACGAAGCACCAGCCTCTCCAGGTGTAGGTGCACTAGCAGTCGCCCGCTCACGAAGCCTAAGATACTCGGCCTAGAAAAGGTTTGGAAACTCAATAATTGCCTAAGTTATATTAAAATAAACACAAAGTAAAGTAATACTTACATAGGTCTGTGAGGCCCTCTCATCAATGAGATTTCCGTCCTTGCGATGGGTGGCCAAGAAGACGGTCACCATGTTCGCATCCTCACCCCTCTGTACCTGTTAAAAATATATTTTTTATTACTAAACTTAAATATTTATTCCAAGTACCATTTTATGGTACTTATATTAAAATAATATATTTTAAAAGAAAAAATATACCAAACGACGGAAATGTTCCGTCATCGGAATCGAGCCACCACACCACTTGGCAGCATTCTGCCTAGCCGCCTTGGCCTTCTTAGACCTTTCCTTGTAGCTCGGATCGTCGAATCTAGCCCTCATCGCAGTCCACTGCTCAGGCGTGATCCAACCTTGGATCGGTTTTCCAGCACGATCACGAGCCTTCTGGTCATCCAGAGCATCTCGGATAAGCTTGGCGGCAACGGTAGGAAAGAGCCGCTCGATCAACTCGGCCCGGTGCGGAGGATAAAAATACATTTGCTACAATAAATAATTCATTAAGTTAGCATCACGAATATGCATAAATTAGAGGATTTATTTAATATACTTTTACCTGGAAGTGCGCAAACCAGAACGCCTTCCTCTCCTCCGGAGCCTCCGAATAGTTGATCCAAGGGCCACCGTAGTTGTTTCTCAGAAATTGGCCCAGGCGTCTCTGAACCGACGATGGACGATATCTATACAGAAATAATAATTTAGATTACTGAAAAAGTCAATATACGATGAATAAAGAGAAACACAAATATATATTAAACCATCTAATTGACTTACTTTGTACCGTCGGCCCAAATCTCTGTCCTCGTCTCCTCCGGTGGTGCGCATGGAGGATCTTGCTGATGCTGGGACAACGTCGGCACGACCTCCTCTACATGCTCATCTGTCTCCATGCTTTCGTCAGCAGGAGGAACGCTGGACGAGGGAGTACTATCACGCCTGGAACTACTCGTCCCAGGAGTGATGCCACGCAACGTCGTCGCAGTCGGAGATGTGACTGCTCGATATACTGGAGTACTGGGCGACGATGATCCGGAACCAACAGTAGGCAGTACCGGAGTGGCACTCTGTCTACCTCGGGACCTGCCGAATCCTCCGCGTCGTCCTGTCATATCTGATAACAACATATGATGAATATAGAGAAACACAAATATATACTACATTCTACAGTCGGAATGTGATACATATCTCAAAGTATTATACAGTCAAAATATAATACATATATTCGTTAATGTCAACATCTACTTCTACATGCAATATTTATAGTCCAAATATAGTTACATTCTACATGGAATATTTTATATTTTTAATCATCTTCAGAAAATTCATCTTGTTCGCCTTCCTCGTCCTGCTCTTCCTCTTCCTCGTCTTCACTTTCATCTACTTCGTCGTCCTCTCCGGATAATTCTACATCTTCTACATTATTACTCGTGTAATGAGTAACTTCCGTTGAGTCCACATCTACAATATTTGTTATAAGAGGTAGATCGTCCTCCTGATAAGCTATTTCGTCAATGTCAAAGGTATTTCTAGCTTTAGTCTTGCATACTGCCCACCAATCCGACCTCGCTGTCCCCCGTTTAGGATAAGTTGCGAAGTACACGAGCTGAGCCTGACTTGATAGGACAAATGGTTCGTAGCCTTGATATCTACGCTTGTAGTTTATATCCACAAGGCCATGCTTGTCAATTTTCCAACCTTGATCTTGAATCGGATCGAACCATTCACACCTGAATAGCACGATATTAGCAGGTTCTGGGCCATAATTATATGTCAACTCCACAATCTCTCGTAAGATGCCAAAAAAATCATTGCCCGGATTGACGTCTTTGTAGTTTGAAGATTTGATACACAAACCACTGTTTTTCGTGGAATCAAGATCCAGAAAGCTGTCTCTAATAGGAGCATTTGTTGACTTGAACCTGAACCCATTCACACAGAAACTTGGCCATATTTTTACGGCAGTAATTGGTCCCTTGGCTAGAGTCCTAATAGATTCAGTCTCAGGTGATATTAGACGATCGACCTAAATACCAAAGTAGCGATAGTAAGTTATTTGTTTTGCAAGTGCAGAAATAAAAATTAATTACCAAGCATCTTACATATGCGCTCAACCAAGAAGGAAAATGGCATCTCATATCTTGTTCTACTTCTTCGTCTGTTATGTAGGGCCTAACCGACCTCAACTCATCATTATATGTGCTGAAAAACAATGAAGCAACTGCTGATTAGTAGCATAATAGTATCTTATACTATTACATTGAGATGATGTAAACGTGGACGTTAATTACTTACCCCTCTAGCTTCTCCACTTCATCCTCGTCGCAATTGAGTAATATATACAATTGAGCAGCCCTTAGCTCATCGTCATTCAAATATCTCTTCTTCATTTTTCCCGAGGGCTTTCCGGATGCATTGAATACTTTGAGTATTGCATCATTAGATTCCTGATATGCGTCGTCGTTTCTGGGAGCTTTCGTCCTATTAGTAGCAACATGCGGATTGAAATACGTCGAGCAAAAGTTTGTAATCTCCTCGAGAACATAAGCTTCACAAATAGAGCCTTCAACCCGTGCCTTATTTTTCACCTTTCTCTTTAGGTGATTCAGATGGCGCTCGAAGGGGTACATCCACCGATAACCGACAGGACCGCCAACACGTGCCTCATAGGAAAGATGAATTGGCAAATGCTCCATAGAGTCGAAGAATCCAGGAGGAAACACCTTCTCGAGCTTACATAGTGTTACCGCAATGTCCCTCTCTTGCTTTTCTAGACGATTGACGAGCAACTTAGTACAACAAAGATCTCTGAAGAATATGCTCAGCTCTGTCAATGGGTCCCAAACGACCTGCGGTAAGAATTCCCGAAATGTAATCGGAATTAACCTCTCCATGAATACGTGACAATCGTGGCTCTTCATACCTACTAGTTTGTTCTCCTTGAGGTCGACGCATCTTTTCAAGTTCGACACGTACCCGTCTGGAAACTTTAGACCCTGAATCCACCTACAAAGTCTACCTTTATCCTCTTTATCCAGTGAGAAAACTGACTTAGGTTGCTTTAACTTTCCATTCCCCTCCTCTATCAAATGCAATGCAGGACGTCTACATATGTCTTCTAAGTCCAACCTCGCCTTCGGATTATCTTTCGTCTTCCCCTTTACATCCATTACAGTATTAATTATGTTATCAAACACATTTTTCTCGATATGCATGACATCAAGGTTATGTCTGATCAGATTGGTGCTCCAATATGGCAGATCCCAGAATATACTCCTCTTCGTCCAGTTATGGGTGCGACCAAATCCGTCACACTTGTACCCCTTAGCAGGCTCTTGGATAGCACTTGGTAAATCTTTTACCTCTTCCCATATCGTGCATCCGGGCCACCTTGGCGGTGGATTGGCCTTCTCCACAACTCCCGCACGAAAAGCATTCCGATTCCTCCGGTACGGATGATCGTTCGGCAAAAATTGTCGATGACAATCGAAGAAGCACGGTTTGCCTCCGTGTTTCAAACGGAAAGCCTGAGAACGGTCCATGCAATACGGACATGAGAGACGACCATGGGTGCTCCATCCCGATAACATTTCATAGGCCGGAAAGTCGTTGATGGTCCACATAAGTGCTGCCCTCATCTGAAAATTCTGCTTTCTAGAAACATCGTACGTGTTGGCACCGACTTTCCACAGCTGATTCAACTCATCTATCAAAGGCTGTAAATACACATCGATGTTCCTCTTCGGATTGTTCGGACCCGGGATAATAACGGTTAGGAACATATACGGAGTCTTCATGCACATCCAAGGCGGTAGATTGTACGGAGTGACGATCACAGGCCAACACGAATACTGGGAGCCCGAAAGTCCGAATGGGGTAAAACCGTCAGAGCAGAGCCCCAATCTGACATTACGCGCTTCCTCGGCAAAATATGGATACTCTCGATCAAAGTGCTTCCATGCTTCTCCATCGGATGGATGATCCAATACTCCTTCGATCTGTTTTCGCCTGTGCCAACTCATATTTTCTGCAGTCTCCTTAACCATGAACAACCGCTGCAACCGCGGCGTCAAAGGCAAGTAGTGCATCGAATCGGTAGGCTTCCTTGCACCGACAGACTTTCCTCTAACAGTGGCCTTGTAGCGATCAGCACCACAGAATCTGCACGCATCTTCATCCTTGTCGTCTTTGTAGTACAACATGCACCCGTTGCGACATGCATCGATTTTCTCGTATCCCATCCAAAGCGATCTCACCATCCTCTTAGATCGATAGAAGTCTTTAGGCAACTTTGCACCCTCGGGCAAGATCTCTATAATCAAATCGAGCAGTCGATTATAGCATTCTTGCGACATGTTAAAATCGGACTTGATGCTCAATAATCTTGTAACCACCTCCAACGGTGAATGATCCTCACAACCAGGATATAGTGGAGTCCTTGCATTCTCAAGCAACTCCATAAACTTTGCAGCATCGGCATTCGGTGCCTCCTCAGCTGCATCATAATTGTCGGGATTGAAACTAGGTCCCGCCGCATCATAATTGTCAGGATTGAAACTAGGCCCCGCAGCATCATAAACCATGTTCACCAACCCGTCGTCGTAAGCATCGTGGTCTTGGACATCCATATACGGCTCCACATAGGGCTCCGACTCCGATGCTAGAGATACAAGTTCTCCGTGCGCGGTCCACTGATAGTAATTCGGCGTAAAGCCCTTCGAGTATAAATGATATGTAACTTCTACTTCAGGATGATATTTCCTGTTGCGACATCTCACACACGGACACTTAATTTTGGTACCGTCCATGTATTGAGGGAACGCCTTTGCGAACTGCAGGAACTGCTGTACACCCTCAATGAATTCATCCCGCACACCGCACATGTCATCAGGATGACGGTTGTACATCCACGAACGATGACGCAGATAGTAATTCATATCCATTTCTAGAAACTTCTGCAAAATTGACATAAGCTATCATATAAATCATTATATGCAAAATTAACCGTACTATAAAAATCATAACTGATATAATACATATTTTCATTTATCAAAACTGCAGCTGCCCCCAACCCCATAGTACTATGAACTGCACTATAAGTGTGCAGTCAACACTACAAATAGTGTGTCATACTATAGAACTGCAGCTGCCCCCAACCACACTCCTAGGTCAGTGTCCGTTATGGGAAAAGCAGTCATGGCATTGCACTAAGGCACCTGGTGCTTGAACAATTTTTGCATCAAAAGTTTTCCAAGTACACGGGCTATTGCTCTATGAAAATATGCCATAGCTAGGAGTAGAGCTGTCGAGTGGGCCGGGCCTCTCAGGCCCATGCACTATAACGGGTCAGACCGGACCTAAGGGTAAAAATCTAAGTCCAGTTCGACACGTGACCCACGGCAAAGTGAGTTTCAGACTGGACCGAGCCGGACCGGATCGGACTTGGGATTCCGTGAACCCTACAAGGACTTCAAAGTAGAGATTGAAGAACAACTAACATTTTATTTTTAAATTATGAAGTGTAGGGTTGAATGTGCATAGGAGATGGTTGGGAGCGCATTTGTTTCCGGGAGAAACAACACAGATGGTATGCTCTCTCGGATGAACTTCTCTACTTTGGGATATGTAAACATAGCACAAAAAAATAACACACTGCAAGTTCTTGCTTCATATTTGTCTTGGAGATTCACAATCCATTTGTTTCAATCTATATACAAGAACTTGGCAGATTGTATGCATACCAAATCCCATAGATTGGCGTAGGACTATGTAATACATGGATGTGTATAATACATCAGATAGTATAAACCAGGTTGTCGATCAGGCTAGCAAGCAGCAGCGTGTCGGGCCGGGCCGAGCTGTGCCTTGGGTCGGAACGAGCCTGGGCTTCGGGGCCGGACCTCTCTTATGGGCCGAGATATGAGGTCCGACACGTCCCTATATATTGGGTCGGGCCGGGCCGAGCCCACGATAATTCGGACAGGGTTTTGCGGGCCGGATTCGTGCCGGGCTGGTCATCCCGGTCCAATTGTCAGGTCTAGCTAGGGGTGGGCGTTCGGGTTATTCGGTTTCAACACCGAAATAATAAAAATCGAATAAGTAAAAATTTTAAAAACCCAAAGCTGAAATAAATTATCTATAACCGAAACAGAACCGAATTGATAATCAATTTATTTTATTTGATAATCAAAGCTAGTAAGCAGTGCTCACTGCTGCTGTTACCTCTCTCGTAGACTTGGGCCAGTCGGCCCTAACCCTAACCCTAACCCTAACCCCATGTCAACAAACCTAACCCTAACCCTAACCCTAGGTCCTCATCAGTGTCTGTGTCAGTGTGTGTGTGTGCCGTGTCTGTGTCTGTGTCTGTGTCAGTGTCTGTGTGTGTAGTGTTTGTGTCAATGTCACATGTGTCCTGTGAGAGAGAGAGAGAGAGAGAGAGAGAGAGAGAGAGAGTAGGGTTTACCGGAATAGGGTGGAGAGCCGGTCGACGGAGCGCGGGGGAGGGGGGGGGGAGTTTTTCTCTTTTCGAATTTTCAGCAGATGGGGAAAAATGAAACCGAGCCCTAATTAACCAAATTTTAGCGACGTTTAGCGACGTCCAAGTAAAACGTCGCTAACTTAAATTTTAGCGACGTCATTGACGTCGCTAAACACGTTGCTAAATATTTTTAATAAAAAGGTCGCTATATACGTCGCTAAACGTCGCTAAATTAGACATATTAGCGACGTTTAGCGACCTTTATTTAACTTATAGCGACTTAACTTTTAAAATCTTAATAAAAGTTGCTAAACGTCGCTAAATGTTGCCATTTAGCGACGTCTAGCGACGTTTTAATAAGGAGTCGCTAATTATATATTATTAGCGACGTTTCTTTTGACGTCGCTAAAATACGTCGCTAATAGCGCTTTTTCTAGTAGTGATATAATATGAGGAGGGATCCACATTCCACCATTTTTGTATCCCTCAAACATTCCCATGATAACAACCATTGGATCTTGTTTAAGTTATCTAATCTTAACCGTTCATTTTTCAATGGTTAAGATTAGATGACTTAAACAAGATCCAACGACTATGAAAAGGAGATGCTTGGGGGATACAAAAATGGAGGATGTGGATCCCTCTCTCTCTCTCTCTATATATATATATATATATATATATATATATATATATATATATATATATAAGGAGAAATCTACCTTCCCAATTTTTGTATCCCCATTCTTACAACCATTGGATCTTGTTTAAGTCATCTAATATTAGCCATTGATTTGAACCATTCAAATCAATGGTTAAGATTAGAAAACTAGATAACTTAAACAAGATTCAACGGCTGTAAAAGAGGGAATGCTTGGGGGATACAAAAATGGAGGATGTGAATCCCTCATATATATATATATATATATATATATATATATATATATATATATATATAAAAGGAGAAATCTATCTTTCCGATTTTTTGCATCCCCATGATTACAATCGTTGGATCTTGTTTAAGTCATCTAATCTTAGCCATTGATTTGAACCATTCAAATCAATGGTTAAGATTAGATAACTTAAACAAGATCCAACAATTGATAAAATAAGGATGCTTGGAGCCCGACCCCTCCCGAAATCGAGCCCTGCCCACCCCTCCCATGTCTGGTGACTATTACCACTAGACCACACTTCACGGATATATATATATATATATATATATATATATATATATATTATCAATTATTGGATCTTGTTTAAGTCATCTAATCTTAACATGGTTCAAATCAATGATTAAGATTAGAAGACTTAAACAAGATCCAACTGTTGATAACATAAAAATGTTTAGGGATGCAAAAAATTGAAGCTGTGGATCTCTTCCCCACCCCCCCTCTCTCTCTCTCTCTCTCTCTCTCTCTCTCTATATATATATATATATATATATATATATATATATATATATATATAATCTTCTAAATTATTGTTGATTGGTTATATTATGGTAGAGGGGTGTGTATGTCAGCTTCTTTTAGGCTCGCCTTCTCATGTTATATAATTATCATCGAGATAATGTTGGACGGGTGGGATAGTATATGCCAATTTTTATTCAATGCAAGAAAAATAATTTGGGCTATGTTGCAAGTCTTTCCTCCCTACTACTACTACAATATTCTTATCCACAGTGAAACGGCTGATGCAAAAGTACCTTATGAAATCAGCATCCTGCTTGTTTGCAAAAGCTCGTAAAAGTTGGACTATCTTATTAGATAAATAAAAGAAAAAAAATTTGAGTTGCACCCTACTTTATTTATCCATATTTAAGGTGTACCCTACCCAATTACCATAATACATGACACCCCACACTTTTGTCGAAAATTGTTAAAAATTTACGGTCAACTCCTTTGACCAAAGATTTTGGCAAAAATGTCCCCCATTCGCCTTCTTCCTTGCCCCCCGTTGGCCCCCTCCCCACTGCTCGCACCCGCTGATGTGCCCTCCCCCTCTCCTCGTCTCGTGTTCCCGCCGCCGCGCGCCCCTCCCCCCTCCCCCCGTACTGCTCCCCTCCCCGCTGCGCGCTCCCGCCGCCCTCTAGCTCGAACCTCACTTCCCATGCTTCTCGCCGGGCTGCCACCCCTTGTCGCCCGCTACTGCCTAACGAGGACTCCAACTCCCTCGAGCTCGACCCAAAGACGATATCGTACCTCGTAGCTCACTCGAAAGCCGTTTGAGAACACCCCGACGCGTGTGTTATCGACTTCCTGAGCTCGCCTAACAATCCCGACGCAGCCCAAAGTCTGTCGAAGCTACCAGTCTGGGCGCCTATCTTCCCCGCAGACGCCATATCGTCCTCCTCTGCAAACTGCCTTGTCGGTCACAACGACCACCTGTAAACCCCTTAAAATTTAGATAAGAATATTTTAGTAATTTTGTTATAAATTATAAATCATTAAAACAATTTCTAGAATTTAGAAACCCTTTAGTGTAGTCTTAATGCCAAGAATAAAACACGAGCTTATTTTTAACCAAATTGCATAATAGGCTTAACTAAGTCAAATTAGGCTCATGACACGTATGTCACTCATAATTTTATAAACCTATACTTTGTTTTGGTTGCACAACAACCGCGATACTTTTTGACTCAAAATATGACACTTGAACACTTTTCTGATACGGTCAATTTAGACGAGCAACATGAACCCAAATTTTAAAACTGACTTTTATAACCTCAAGCCTAACATGACCAACTATACACATGACATTGATGTCATATTTATTTGAGTCCCCGTAGGCTCCAAAAATAATATATAAACACCATGCATTTTAATTACTCAAAAATGACCCTTTTGATTAATTGTGCCTGACCGAGCTCGAACCCCCAACTTGAACCCTCAAACCAACTTGTATAACTCATACACAATACCACACACCCACCCCCACCCTTCTACACACCATACACCATTTTTCCCCACACCATATCATATTTTTATATTATTTAAATTCAAATTCTGCTTTTATCCAAAATAGCATAAACCTTGGAATAGTTTAACTTAAAATGAACCTTGTGCATGCATGAATGGAGAAGGGGGGGGGGGACCAACCTCAACCCCAAGGAAGTATAGGGGTCGATTTTCAAGGGAGGTTACTAAGAACCTTTGGTTTCTAGGGTGTAACATACAACTTTTTTACCTCCCCTTTGTATTCATGACCAATAATAGCTAATAATTTATAGGAGAATCCACCCACATGTATTGTGCAGCCACCCCTCCCTTTCTCCACTGAAACCTCTTCATCTCTTCTCCCTCTTCTTTTCTTCTTCCTCACATCATCTCTCCTCTACCTCCTTAAATCGGGCAGCCTTGACGACCTCCAACCGAGAGTAGCTTCCCCTCTATCGAGAGCTAGCCGACCACCACCAAGCAACCGACGGCCACAACAACTATCACCTCCACCTTGAGGTCGTCCCTCTGAAGCCAAGGGAGCTCCTTAAGGTGGTGCATAATCCGTTGTGACCGGAGTTCCACCGACCACCACCAAGCAACCGACCACCACAACAACTATCACCTCCACCTTGAGGTCGTCCCCCTGAAGCCAAGGGAGCTCCTTAAGGTGGTGCATAATCCGTTGTGACCGGAGTTCCACCGAACTCCCTACAACCTCAACTAAGTTCATAGGTATCACCCCCATTCCTCTTACATCCATTCTTGATTTATTTTAAGCAATTTTATTAGAGCAAGGTATACTCATCTCCATGTTTTGATAACATATACCACTTGATAACTAGTGCATGCATGCTTTATATTGAGTTGTCATATGAAAAAAATGGGTTGTGTTATTGAAAATGAGTTGATGCACCATAGTTGTTTTAAAATTCGTATTTATATTAATAATTAATCAGATTATATACATATTAAAATGTGTATTTTGTGGGTTAAAAGTATAGAGAATGGATGGGAGTTGCAGGATTAGTAATGGTGTAATTATAGGAATGTTGTATTGAAGTTATAATATTGAAAATGAGATTTTTTACAATCATAAAATAAATTTTAGATTTATATGTGTAATAATCAGAATATTATACGTATCAGAATATATATTTTAGTGTTTTAAAGTATGAATAATTGATAGGTAGGTTGTATGGATAATATTGGTAAACTAGTGTACATGTTATATTATTGTACTATAAAAAATGTGTTGTTCACTATAGTTAATTTAATTTCATAATAATAATAATAATAATAATAATAATAATAATAATAATAATAATAATAATAATAATAATAATAATAATAATAATAATAATAATAATAATTAGAATTATATATGTATTAATACGTATATTTAGTAGTTTAGTTGATGAACAAAGGAAGGGTTGAGTGCATTCATGGTAGTGGTAACTATGTATAGTTTATTACATGTACATAAGCTTGAATACAAAAAAAGTGTGCATAATTTTTTGTTAATAATTAAAATAAATTTTAGAATATTAAACTTATTTATTTTCATAATTTAAGATGTTAATTAGTAAAATAAAATAGTTCCATGCATGCTCAATTAACCGGTTAGCATTGTATAGAGTTTTACGACATTGAACCCAACCTACACACGTGTAGGAATACGTTGTTTAATCACACGTAAATGCCTATACGTAGGCATGGTAAATCAATGTACGAGGCCCATAGAATTTTATAAACAATAGTATGGTACATGATTGTTGGCATGTTAACTAAAGCCATACGACTGTTAGAATTATTGGCACGAACGTTGCTACTATGTTGATGTGCATGTAGCAACTCTATACTTTACATAAAGTAGATAATGGTAGAAGTAGAATTAATTTAAGTAATGGTGGTAGGGCACGTGGGTGTCGCAGCACCATCGGACATGGACTTTGGATTTGCTACAATGCAGCATCAGGCAACAGGCAAGTGTACCTTGCTTGGTCTCAGTAAATTATACTTAATTTTAACTGCAGTTTAAAGTTTATATTTTAATACATTTACTTTATTGTGAACCTAGGACCATGACGATACTTTGCATCTGAATCATATTCGTGTGTCGACTTCCGTAAGCGGAATCGAGTATCGTTAGATTTCATTATCATCGTATACCTTACGTGCAACACTTACACTAATTACCATTGGACACTATACACGACTCTCATGTACAGAAGCTTCACTTGAGATATTTGAGGATTTCAGCTTCTATTTTAGGAAAGGATTTGAGACATGTGTTAGTTGATATGATATTATTTGCACATGAACTTGAGACATAGATAGTGATTATTTTGCGTATCGTGGACATGAGACGTGAGATACATGGGGTTGGAGAAAATTTACCGTACCGCTGGGCTACCATACACTACTAGCAACCGATGCTTGCGCTTCGGGCCCTATAGCGCTGCAGGTACCTTGATGGGGCCTGTAAGCACCTACTACTACTATTACTAGTAGCTACTGTTGTGTCTATGGAGACCTACAGGACCCGGTGGTTTAGCGGATGAGTACATTCTCATTTGCATTTCACTTATATGTATTATGTTAGATACCCTAAGCACACTTATTTTATTTACTGTATTTTGGCTTAAGTTATTCTTGTACCTTGCTATGTTCCCTGAGGACCTGGATCCAGATTATGTCCCCAGGTATAGCAGAGGGAGATTACCCCGAGGTTTACGGGACATAAGCTGACGTTGGAATGGTACTTGCACCAGAGGACGAGGTTGTGCTAAAGAATTTCTCCTGAGTACTCAGTTATCTGTTTAGTTATTTATGCTTAGTGTTATTTTATATTTGGACTTGGACTTATGGACATATATATTTGGTGTTATTTCTCTTTTCTTTATTGTGACGGATTATTCCCCGAGACACTACTTATTTAGACTTAATGATGGACTATTTTTTGTTATATATTATCTTGACTGGTCTATCATATTGTATTATGATTGTTTTTTATGGATGAGATTAGAATTATACTAAGATAGATGATGTAGACTTGTATTTATACTTATTACAGCTTAAGTGCACTCTAACGAGTCCATTAAATTTGGTTTCCTATTGGAGCTGTACTGATGGCCATTGCCACGTGGTTAGCCCTTTGGTATTTTGGGACTTGGGCGTTATATATTTTTTTGGTGGCCTATGCAGGTCTTCAATATATTACTTCGGATTCAAATTACAGAACCGAGCAAGCCTGCAAATTAGGATATAGTAAATTATATGTTCTCATCACTTGTTGACCTGTTCTTGACCTCTATATCGAATTCAAAATAATTTTTTGAGTTGTATCCTGCTTGATTCCTTTGTGCAACTCTCATATTTTACTTTATGTGCAGGGTAATGGATCCACAAACTGGTGACGATACTTCCACGAGAACCCCACTGGGTGCAGTGATTACTTATGGCGATGAGGTGACACCATTGAGTGGAGATCCATCCACTCAACAAATCAACCCGGCTGATCAGGATGCCTCGAGGTTTCAGAGAGATGACATTCTACCACCACTGCAATCCACTCCACCGATGCCAACTTTTCCGCTAGGACAGCCTATGGACGGACATCATCTATTTTGGATGTTCTATGCAATGATGCAACCTCAACAACAAATTCAACAAGTGGCTCAGCAACACCAGGCAGAGAACCTGAGGAACACTATAGTGACTGCACTGGAGTAGGCAACTCCACCAGCTAGATGACCATCGACGGAATCTATCACTGATTTTTGCCAGCTGGAGCCCCATACATTTTCTGGCAAGGAGGAGCCCACTGAAGTTCATGAGTGGCTCATAAATACTCAACACCAATTGGAAGCAGCTGAGCTTCTGAGGGAGCGTTGGATGACTGTTGTTAGGATGCAGTTGAGGGGCAATGCACATCACTGGTGGCTATCTGAGGAGAAACGGCTCAGACCAGACCGAGTTACTTGGGAGGAGTTCTCTAGACTCTTCTAGGAGATGTTCATCCTATCTATTGCTAGAGCGAAACTTCGGGATAAGTTCAACCGCCTCACTCAGGGCAATCTGACAGTGGAAGAGTATAATGCAGAGTATATCTATTTGAGTCACTTCGCCCCGACTCTGATCCCGACAGAAGAGGAGAAGGCAGAAAAATTCTTTGATGGACTTAGCTTTGAGTTACAGAGGTTGATCAGCTCTGTCGTACCTACTTCTTACACGGACGTCCTTGCCACGACTTGACGCATAGAGCACGTCACCAGGAGAGAGTCCATCCAAAAACTGTCGTTCATATCAGCACCAGCCAGAGCACCACAGGGAGAAGCTGCAAAGAGTCATCAAATGCACCAGCCACTTAGAGCAGCTCCGCAGACACTTTCTATATGTCAATATTATGGCAGACGAGGTTATTATGCTAGCGAGTACAGATGCAAGTTGGAACTATGCTTGGTTTGCTGATCAGGGCAGCACTCGATATGTGACTGTATAGGGTTACGGAAAGAAGCACCAATGATTCCACTACTAGCCTTACCAGCACAAGACCCGCCCAGCAGCCACCTAGGCCAGCTTATCTAGCACTGGGAGCACCACAGAGGGGAGCTGGAAAAGTCAGACCACCAGCTCCAGGTGGGTATCGGTCGAGGCCACCTTTGGCACCACAGGCAGCACTATTCCAGTAGGCTTGACAGCAGCAGAAATGACCAGGTCAGGGGCGAGGGTAAGCGTTTGCCATGACTTTTGAAGAGGAAGCTACTACAGAAGAGGTTATCGCAGGTACTATATTAGTAGCTTCATTACGTGCTTTAGCATTATTCGATTCTGAAGTATCGTATTCATTTATAGCTGCTAGCTTCGTAGCCACACTTAGAGTAGCTACCGCACCCCTTCCGAAGACTATAAGAATTCTTACGGGAGGCAGAATTATCCCAGTTAGTGACATTTATAGATCTTGTTCGGTAGTAGTTTGTGGGCGAGAGATGCGAGCTTAATTTTTGATCTTTTTTATGCTGGATTATGATGTTTTACTTGGTATGGACTGGATGAGTCAGTACCATGCGACTCTAGATTGCCTGTGTGGACAGGTTATATTTAGATCGCCTGGTCATCCGGAGTTTGAGTTTCTTCAGGGAGCCAAAAAGTAAGGTGTTCAGCCTACACTTAAGGCACTCTCTGCAGAAGGGGAGCACGAGTACCCAAAGGTTGTATCAGAATTTATGGATATATTTTTCGATGATCTTCCAGGCTTACCACCTGATCGGTAAATAAAATTTACTATAGACTTGACTCCAAGAGCAGAGCCTATTACTTCATCAGTGTACCGACTAGCACCTAAGGAGTTAGTAGAATTAAAGAAGCAAGTTGATGATCTTCTAAAGAAGGGTTTTATTCGGCCCAGTATTTCACCATAGGGAGCACCCATACTATTTGTGCCAAAGAAGAATGGAACGGTATGCCTGTGTATTGACTACAGGATAATAAATGCCGTAATCATCAAGAACCGGTATCCCTTGCCACATATTGACGATCAGTTCGACCAGTTGAGTGGTGCTTGTATATTCTTAAAGATTGATCTCAGATTCGGTTATCATCAGGTTAGAGTGCGGAAAGAGGATATACCGAAGATAGCCTTCAGGACCAAGTACGGACACTATGAGTTCTTAGTTATATTGTTTGGCTTAACCAACGCGCCAACTGTGTTTATGAGTTTGATGAACAGAGTCTTCCATCAGTACTTGAAAAAGTTCATGGTTGTGTTTATTAATGACATCTTGATATACTCCAAGAGCCATGAAGAGCACGAGGAGCATATCAGAATCGTGCTGAGACAGGAGAGGCTGTATGTCAAGCTTAGCAAATATGAGTTTTGTCTGGATATGGTGTCTTTCCCGGTATATCATATCGAAAGAAGGACTTTCAGTTGGTCCTGAGAAGGTTGCTGCAATAGAAACTTGGCCCACACCTACATCAATTGCGGAGGTGAGAAGTTTTCTCGATCTTGCTGGATATTATCGGAGGTTCGTGGAGAACTTCTCAAGGATTGCAGAGCCTATCATGCGGTTGACGCGTAAGAACCAAGAGTTTGCATGGACGGAGGATTTCCAGAAGGCCTTTGAGGAGTTGAAGAGACGATTAACTATAACACCGGTCTTGATTCTTCCTTCAGGATCGGAAGGATACGTAGTTTATAGTGATGCGTCAGGTAGTGGACTGGGATGTATTTTGATGCAGCATGGTAAAGTTATCACTTATGCATCGAGGAAGCTGAAGGTTCATGAAAAGAACTACCCGACGCACGATCTCGAGCTAGTTGCAGTAATATTTGCATTACAGATATGGAGGCACTATCTTTACAAAGAGAGGATAAATTTTTTTACTGGTCACAAGAGTTTAAAGTATGTCTATACTTAGAAAGAGCTCAACATGAGGCAAATGCGTTGGTTAGAGTTGATGGTCGATTTTAATATAGAATTGCAGTACCATCCGGGCAAGGCGAACGTCGTAGCAGACGCACTCAGCAGGAAGCCCATAGCTTATTTCTTGAGGCCTCAATTATTAGAGGACCTACAGGAGCTCGGGATAGAGATTATTTTGCCAGGGCAAAGTGGGTAGTTGGCTAATCTTGAGTTTAAGTCATCACTAGTGGAGATGAGTAAGGTGGCATTTCCTATAGATGCTAGGTTCCGAAGACTTAAAGAGAAGACGAAAGACAGCATGCAGACGGGACTTCGGATCTATAAGGACGGGATGTTAAGGTACGAAAATTGCCTATATGTTCCAAATGGGGATTTGAGACATGAGTTGATGTCTAAAGCACATAGTTCCATGTACTCAATTCATCCGGGAGGTACAAAGATCTACCAAGATTTGAGATAGTACTATTGGTGGCATGGGATAAAGAGAGAGAGAGAGAGAGAGAGAGAGAGAGAGAGAGAGAGAGAGAGATTGTGCAGTTTGTGGCAAAATGTTTGGTCTGTCAACAGGTTAAGGCCGAGCATCAAAGGACCGTTGGTATGTTACAGCTGCTTCCCATCCCCAAATGGAAGTGGAAATATATCACTATGGATTTTATTACCAAATTTCCAAGAAGCCCCACTGGAAAGGATGCAGTTTGGGTTATTGTGGATCGACTCTCAAAATCGGCATATTTCTTGCCGTTCAGAGTTGGACAGTCCACAGATATTCTAGCCGACATGTATATGCAACAGATCGTAAGGTTACATGGAGTACCTGTTAGTATTATGTCGGATCGTGACTCAAGATTCATATTCTATTTTTGGCGAAGCATGTAGGAGAGTCTTGGCACCCGACTCAATTCCAGCACTACTTACCATCCACAGACAGACGGTCAGTCGGAGTGCACGATCCAGATCTTAGAGGATATGTTGAGGTCATGCATGTTAGACTTTGGAGGGTCTTAGGAAGACCATTTGCATCTGGTAGAGTTCTCTTACAACAACAGCTACCAGGTGAGCATCCAGATGACACCTTTTGAGGCACTGTACGGTAGAAAGTGCAGGTCTCTTATATGTTGGAGTGATGTGGGTGAGCGTCAGATACTCGGATCCGAGTTGGTAATGCACACAGTTGAGAAGGTGAAGCAAATTTAGAGTCATCTGCTTGTAGCTCAGGACAGACAGAAGCACTGGGCTGACACACAACGTCGACCTTTGGAGTTCAAGGAAGGTGAATATATGTTTCTGAAGATCTCACCTAATCGTGGAACTATTCCATTCAGGAGCAGAGGCAAGTTGAGTCTAAGGTATATTGGACCTTTTAAAATTCTGGAGCGTGTTGGTGAGGTGGCATACCGTCTTGTATTACCCTCATCTCTAGAGGGAGTTCATGATATATTCTACGTCTCACAGCTGAGGAGGTACGTGACTGACCCAAGTCACGTAGTTGATCATTCTGAGATTTCAGTAGGTCCGAGTTTAAGTTATGAGGAGCAGCCAGTTGGGATACTGGATACTAGTGAGAAGATATTGCGAGGTCAGTCGATCAGACTGGTTCGGGTAGCTTGGAAGCATCACTCTACAAGTGAATCCACTTGGGAGCGAGAGAACATCATACGACAACGTTATCCTCATTTATTCGAGGATGCAGGTATGACCTACGAACTACCTTAGATTACCACGTCTTTATAAATTTCTAGAGTAGTTTAATTCTTAATTGCGAGGACGCAATTCTTTTAAGGACTATAGACTGTAAACCCCCTGAAATTTAGATAAGGATATTTTAGTAATTTTGTTATAAATTATAAATTATTAAAATAATTTCTAGAATTTAGAAACCCTTTAGTGTAGTCTTAATGCCAGGAATACAACACTAGCTTTTTCTTTCCAACTAACTTTGCATAATAGGCTTAGCCGAGTCAAATTAGGCTTATGACACGTATGTTACCCATAATTTTACAAACCTATACTTCATTTTGGTCGCACAACAACCGCGATACTTTTTGACTCAAATTATGACACTTGGACACTTTTTTGTTGCGGTTAATTTAGACGAGCAATATGAACCCAAAATTTAAAACTGACTTTTATAACCCCTAGCCTAACACGACCAACTATGCACATGACATTGGTGTCACATTTACTTGAGTCCAAGTAGGCTCCAAAAATAATATATAAATATCGTACATTTTAATTAGTCAAAAATGACCCTTTTTGATTAATTATTGTCACGTCCCAGTCCCAAAATACGTAGGACTAGGAATACGTAACATGTCCAGCCGTATGTATATGAACTCCAATATATGAAAACCATATACACACGTACGCTGTACATGAATATCCAATCCACCAGTGGTAATATATTGTCATAACAAGTCACACATAATCTATATCTCATCCACAGCACAAATAATAAGTAGGAATAAAGAGCTGAATAATAACTGAATATCCAAGATGAGTATCAAGTCTGATAGTCAGGTGGAAACAAATCCACTACAAAACGACTATACTGAAGTAGCAACAAAATCTCTAAACAGTGAATATAAAATCACAGATACTCCGAGGGTAAGACCTCCTCAGTCTGGTAAGTATCGTCAGGTCCAGGTCTGTACTCCTGTGGATACTCCTGCTCGTCCATATCTGAAAAGAGAGCAGGTCCTCAGAGGGAAGTAAAAAGATACATATAAACATGCCAATAAAGTACTGAAATATAAATATCTAATGGGTCGCCTAACCGTCTAAGCGAAATGCAATATGAGGACAACTTTCCAACACGTGGGCTATCTGGCCATAAATGGGATTGGCATAATTCTCTCGGAGAATCAGGAGCCTACAAACGTACCATCCTTTGAACTGCAGAGGCCACCTGTAATACATAGGGTCACAACCACCCGTTTCTCCAGTGGAGAATCCGTGCGAACTAGGAAAAGTGTAAAGGAGCCCAAACGCCTTACTTGTTGTTCTTCCCACCCCATGCTCTAAGCATGCCACATCCATGACACGATAAAACCTCTAAATAAGCCAGGTCTACTAGCATACCAAGTTTCTATCAGCAGTCATCCCTAACGCACGTCTCACACGTACAGGAGGCCAGACCTGTCACGCAGTCCGTAATCTATATGAGACTCACAACTCGTGTATCAACTGTGTCCCGGCCAATGAATCTAGTGATGCTTCATAATGATAGGGTGGTCTCATAAAGTGGGTCCAAAAATCTACATAAATAAATATCTATATAAACAGAATTAAATATGCATGTATCAGCTGGAATATAAATAATAGTACGATGGCAAGTTATACTTGCCGAGCAAAAGTTCTGTATAGTGTACGTCCAATATTGTGTTTAAGCTTGTTGTAAGAAGAAGTGGTATTAGTTTGAGAGAGTTGTAATATATATAGGGTCAAGAGGCGGTGGGGATACTTAGTCTCAAAGACTACTGCTGCTGTTTCTTTCTTTCATTGGTTTTGGTTTCGGTTGGGGAGATTTTAGTAATAATAGTATTTAAAGGTTGGTGGAATGAGGCGGTGGTGTTGCTGATATTTTTCTTCTTTACGCACGGAGAAGGAGAAGCAAAGTAGGCTTTTGCTACTACTGCTGTTAGATATTTACTTCCCTAACGGATTCGGGTTCAAGCGGGTAGTGGGTTTGGATTTTGGTTTGATATTCAATAGGAATTCCTTTCTAATTAATTATATATACATATATTTATTCACAGAAAATCCTAAGAATTATTTTGGTGCTTACGATCGAGCTAGCAACTGTCCAAAGGGTCTCCTACATGGAATAAATTAGGAAAAATTTATAATGGCTCCATAAATCCCCTAAATTCACAAAATACCTCAAATAAAAATTAAATAAAATCTATTTTCTCTATTTAGCTCATAACTATTATAAATAATAATTAATACGGTTTTTAGAATTAGGGTTCTTATATTCTACCCAACTTATAAAAATTTTGTCCTCGGAATTAAAATAGGGTAGGGTCTCTCTATCTAATCTCTCTTGATCACAATTTAAAAGAATCCACCTCATGTTTAATAATGCAATTTCTACCCAACTTAGAATTTACCTATCTATCAAGATAGGCTATATATCCAAGAAAACTATTCCTCAAATTATTTAATCATGTTATTCAATCCTCAAAGTTTACACAAAATGTATCACCTATGATATACCTTTAAGTACGGGAAGTAATCATTAAATAATGTGATTGGCTTATGGGATATCTTTAGTACTATCTGTATATCAACTTATACCAAGCACGAGGTTTCGTCTTTCCGAAGTAAGGGAAGACGGAGAACAATAATAAAGAATTCCAGGTGAAGGTGAATACAAGTACGAGGTTCAAGGAATTTAAAAGAATTCAATTGGGAATCGTCAAGTCGGTTGTGGGTTGAAATCATGTTTTGGTAATTCCTATTCACATGCTCGTATCAGTAAAGTTATGTAACTAATGCGATATGCCAGACATATCTAGGAACAAGTATATTCGTCTACTAGTCAACTATGTATCTCAATCCACGTAAAGTAGTATTGCGAAGGGCGAACCAAGTGCACTATGTCTAGCTAGACCATAATACACAGATTTTGATTAGACAATTTATATTATTGTGGTTGATCAGGCCCCAATAATACATATGTCATGAACAAGCTTGATAAAAGATTAAGCTTGCAAAACTAGGCTGTAACAGCAGCATAAGTCAAGGTAGTTCAGAAAATATGAATGCACTAGATTATGATGAGAGATGTTACAAAATAGTTCAAGTTTATAAAGAAGATAAGACTTATCCAGTCTTTACAGTTGTCATACCAACTCTTGTAACGACATGCCCAAGAAATAAAACTCTGTCCAAGAAGAACTCACATTTACTGAGCTGATTTTGGTGCTTGAAGCGCTAGCCTCTGTGCTGGCGGTAAAAGTGTCAATGTTTGTTGCATAGGACAGTCTTTCATCATATGCTGTCCGGAACCACATCTCATATATTATCCTAAGCGAGTTTGACAGTCCCTCCTAATATGTCCGTGTTTCCCACAATGATGGCAGTGGGGCTTTTCTGGGATCTAGTATGGTCCTGCTCGGTGCTGGTTGTCACGCCCCAGTCCCAAAAATACGTAGGACTTAGGACACATAAGCATGCCAGCCGCATGGATATGGCAACTCCAATATATGGAAACAAAATCCATACGTACGCTGTAATATGAATATAAAATCCACAAGTGGTATAAAATGTAATACAAGTCACAGGGTATAATCTAAATCTCATCCACCAAAATCATATAGAAATAAAATAACCAATGTCTATGAAACTAGATCTCAACAAGAAGTATCTAAAGATGATAGTTGGATGGAAATAAATCCACTATCAACTCGAATGGGAAAAGTAAATACAATATCAGTACAACTCACTCAAACAATAAGTACCAGCTACCAATCACGGCTCGAAGAGAAGACATCCATGAAGCATCTATTCCTTCCAAATCTGTGCTCCTACAAATACTCAAGAACAGGTACACCTGGCAGCGGACCAGGTCCTCAGAGGGACATAACAAGTATACTTAAACACATGCCAATAAAATACTGAAAATAAACTTCCATTGGGGTCGCCTAACCATCTATGTGAATGCAGTTAAGAACACCTTTCCCCACAAGTGAGCTATCTGGCTGAAAACTGGGATTTGGCATGGTTCTCTTTTGAAGAGCCAGGGGCCTAAAAGGCACGTCGTCTTTTGAACGCCGGTGGCCCGCCTGATAGTACATAATATATAGGGGTCATCATCACCCGTATCTCCAGCAGAGAATCCGGGCTTCACAGAAAAAGTGTAAAGGAGCTCAAATGCGGTACTTGTTGTTCTCCCCATCCCATGCTCTAAGCATGTCACATCCATGACACGATTTGGTCCATAGCCTATTCTTAGTACCCTAGTCCAATCCTGCAACCAAACAAGGACAAGGATGGGACCACCGTACTATAATAAGCTATGTCCCTGGACCTCTAATAACTGCCAAGTCTACTAGCATGCAATGTTTCTAACAGCAGTTATTCCTAACGCACGGCCCATACGTACAGGAGGCCAGATCTGTCACGCAGTCCGTGATCTATATGAGACTCACACTCGTGTAACCACTGTGTCACGGCCAATGAACCTAATGGTGCTACATGATAATGGGGTAGTCTCATGAACAAGGTCAATGCAAATACATAAATAAAAATATATTGCGACGTCAACGTCGCGCGCATTTTATATAACAGTTAAAATATATGAACTAAAGAAAGAAAATAAAGATGCATGCAACATATGGAATATAAATAACAGTACAATGGCAAGGTATACTTGCCTGACAAGGAAGCTGCAATGTACCAATAACCTGCTCCAGAAATCGCGCAGAACAATCCAATATCCTATGTACACATAAATATAATATAATATAATTATTAGTCATTACACTAGCACATACTCAACCACATTTACACTGGAATCAGGAGGTATACTAGGGGTAACACTAGTCATCTAACACGGTCAATTACGCATTGAATTACGCGGGTGTCGCGTCTTCAAGTACTGTACGAAATCAGTCAGTCAACTGACAGGTGTCTATGCCAGTACGTTAGTGTACGCAAGGCAGACAAATTCACAATTTCTTAGGGTCAACATGGTCAAGGTAAGTATGGGATAGTCCACGATGTCCTAGGGTCATACAGTCTGAATATTTAGTCATAATTATCAATTAGCATTTACTTACATATATATTCATATAACTATATAATAATATAACCATTAATTTATTTTAATTTATTTAATTCTGGAATAATTACTCTAAAATCCTATTTTAATCTTATTATTCTGATTTTTATGTTAATTCCTAAATTTTGTCCAAAGAAACTGAATTTTATCAACTCGAGACTCATGGCACGCAAATCGAGGCGATCTGTTGACCAAAAAGTCAACCGATACAAACTCGACTTTCATGCATGATTTCTTGTAGATTTCAGCATCAAAAATATACTGGAATTTATGGCTCGTTTGAATTCAAATTCGTTTCGGAATTATGGCACATACAAATTTTGTATTGTGCACCGATGGTTAAATTCTAACCTAAAAGTTCTACAGAATTAACAGTATATAAATACTTCGAAATAAATTTTGGGAAAAATATATGTCGATGATCTCGACATCAGCTTTCCGAAACTTTAAACGGTTCATGATTCTGATTCCTGGTTCTCCCGAAATCGCGAAAATATCGAAATACGTCTATTTTCGGACATGCTGTGCTCTACGAATTTTCCAGAATTTAATACTAATAATTTAGAAAAACAATTTTTATTATCAGAAATCTAACCTCATTATCATTCTAACAAAAAAAAACTGCAGCATGTTTGGAGTCCGGAGCTAGGAGATATCGTCTTTTTAATTCGTCATAACTAATAGAAAATGAGGCTGAATTTATGACGAATTTTGACTATTTTTTTGGACGAAAAAGAGAGAAATTTGGGAAAGAAAAATATGAAGGATGAGGTATATATAATGGTGGACACTACTTAATTAAATAAGAATAGGATTGGTTAATTTTGGATAGGATTATGATGAATTTAAATAAGGATAGGATATGCATGAAGTTGATTTTCTAGTAGGTTCAGGATTTGAATTAATTTAAAATAGAGTTTAAAATTATCTCAATAATTTATAATCTTAAATATAATTAAAGATAATACAAATAATTTATAAAATCTTATTAATATCTATTAACACTAAATTAGTATCTATCTAATATTAAGACTATATATATCCAAATAAATCCTAAATAATTTTAAAATCTAAATAAATTTCTTAAAATTCTAAATAAATTACAAAAAAAAAAATATTTAAATATTTTAAACTAAAATAAATATTTGGTAGGAACGACATGCAAATATGGTCGTATAGTAAATCATAGAAGTCCTAGAAATTTATATTTTCTAAGTTTTAATTACCAAAAATTCTAAAAAAATCTCCAAAAATCTAAAATAACCTAAAATAATTCTAAATGAATATTTATATAAGTAAATATATCAAAAACTTTATTTTCTAAATAACTAAGAGCATATTCTAAATAAATTCAACATATATAATAAATATAATAATATAAAATATACACAAAATACCTATTTTGGGTGAGGGAGTTTACAATCTACCCAACTTAAAATAATTTCGTCCTCGAAATTAAAATAAGACATAATTTGTTAAATCTTTCATATTCGTACATAAGGTATGTCAATCGCAATCTCTTCCAAAAATTTAAATAACAAAATTTAATTGAATCTATCGCGATCACTTCAAAATTAATATAACCACTGTTTAAATCAAAATTCAACCTGTCGTAATCTCTTCTCGATTTTTAAATAATCAACATCCAAATCTGACTCAAGTCTATATGACATCCCAAATCAAAATTTATATCATAATTTCCAACTATCATAATCTCCTCTAGACTTTGAACAATAAACAATTCTAATCAAATCTTATTCCTATTCTTAACTTAAGAATTTTGTACTATTCAAATATTTAAACTCAATTTATATCCTCAATATTTCAAATAGGTGACCCAACAATTAAAATTGAACTTTTAATTCAAATCATCAAATTGTAAAATTTAAATCTAATTAACCAATTGTTCAAGTCTAAAATTCTATATTTATCCTCAAAATTTAAATCGATGATTCATCCTTCAATATTCAAAATTTAAATCATGTGCTCAAAGTATAAATTTTGAGTCATCAATATCAAGATTTTTAAAATTTATTAAATCCTCATTATCTTAATCCCTCTTTTAAAATTCTCCACATTTAAAAGGACTTAATCTCTCAATCTAATCCTACTTGATCACAATCTAAAAGAATTCTCCTCAAGTTTAATACTGCAATTTCTACCCAACTTAGAATTTACCCATCTATCACATAAGGCTCTTACACTTAAGAAAAATATTCCTCAATTTATTTTCTCATGTCATTCAATCCTCAAAACTTTAACACCAACTATATCATATGTGATATGCCCTTAATCAATTATGAAAGATAGTCACCAAATAATGTGATTGGCCTATGGGGTATATCTTGTACTATCCGTGTATCACTTATATCCAAGCACGAGATTTTGTCTTTCCGAAACAAGGGAAGACGGAAAGCAATGGAAAAGAGTTCAAGGAGGGGTAATAGAATGGAAGTATGGGAATCAAAGCGTTTAAAGAATTCAAATGGGAATTGTCAAGATAGTTGTGGATTGAAATCTTAATTTGATAATTTCCTATTCGCATGCTCACATCGGTGCAGTTATGTACTTGATATGATATGCTTTGTCGTATCTAGAGGGTAAGTATATTCGTCTACTAATCACTACATATCTCAATCCACGTAAAGTAGTTATGCGAAGGACGAACCAAGCGCACTAAGGTTAGGTAGACCCTAATACACTGATTCTGAAATGCATTATTGTGGGCGCCCACTAATACATATGTAGTGAACAAGCTTGATAAAGAATAAGCTTGCAAAAACTAGGCTATAATAGCAGCATAAATCAAGGTAGTACAGCAAATATGAATATGCTAGATTATGATGAAAGAAGGTTCATAACAATTCAAGTTCACAAAAACAAAAGCAAAATAAGCAATAATAATGAAAGACTACACAATTTCTACAGTTGTCATATTAATTCCTTGTCTAAGTCGATAGTCGACAAAGTAGGGGTGTGAGCCTCTAAGTTCTATAGTCTGAATAAACACTATCATCTTATGTTAGCATACAATTAATGCCATTCAGTTACACTTCATCAATGGATCACAAGGGCTATATAATACTAGGTGGTGAGGTATACTACCCAACTTATAAAAATTAAACTAATACGGTGACAGTCTTAAGAGGGTCCTACACAATAATCTTGCACATGTAAATAAAACAGAAACTCTTTATTAGGGTATATGAGGAAAAATCTTGGTATTGATTAGGGTATCCTTTTTATGTAGATAATGGTCATCCTAAGTCTTAATCATAGTGCTCATAGAACATGTGTCAATAGTAAGGATAGAAGAGTTACTGGCCGTTTAAGGAGAAAGGAAATATAACTCGTATTGAGGTGTGGTACAAGTTACGCAATTTAAAACTAAGGGATAAGCACCAGGTCTCAATCTACAAGAATAACTTAACTATCAAGTTCTAACTACCAAGCATAAAAAATTTCACATTCAAGGCTACAACTATAATCCTAGCAAACTATGAGCCCTTAACAAAGAATAAATTTACTTGGCCTACTATCCGAAGTGTCAGATGGCACGAGTTGAAAGATGAAGAGAAGAAACGTAATTAGCCGTCGCAAAATAGCGAGCGCTATGGTCGCAGGGAAACAATATATAAAATAAAGATAGAGGGCTCTAGATAGCATCATGGTTCTCTAAGGGGAGCAGGGTGTTAGTTGCTATGTTCGGGGTATGATCAAGGAAGAAGTGTTGATTACATTCCTCTAGGCTTCCTAGGGTGCTGTCTACTAATAACAAGACAATGATATAAGTTTATAGTTCCAATATCATCTAACTATGAAGGTTAGGTTCAGTCCAAACATTAAGTTTTTGTTTTCTATGGGTTCCTCAATGCTAGGGGCAACCATTATGGTAAACTTCTAACTAACTCTAGTAATGTCTATACTACTCTTAAGTCTTCATAATATATCATGGGTAATGGTAAACCAATTCTAAAGGTAAGGAATTCTAGGGTTTACTAGATATTCTAAACTTAGTGGTGTGTCTATATTCTCGTTGTATTCTTAATAGGTGTGCTACTCTAATTATCATCTAACAACAGGAACTTCTATATTCTAGGAGAAGGCTATACTTAAAGATCTATTAGGGAAGCACAAGAATCAAGCAGGATGCATTTGTTCAAAATAGAACAGAGAGGAGGAAGATGAATCATAGTCAATTATGGATGAGATCCTATTTTCTAGTCCTAGGTGCAGGCTTGTTCGGTACAATAACGTAACCGAGACAATATGCTCTTGACCTGCATGGGCCACCACAAAAACATGTCACGCCCCAGTCCCAAAAAGACGTAGGACTTAGGACACGTAAGCATGCCAGTCGCATGGATATGGCAACTCCAATATATGGAAACCAAATCCATACGTACGCTGTAATATGAATATAAAATCCACAAGTGGTATAAAATGTAATACAAGTCACAGGGTATAATCTAAATCTCATCCACCAAAATCATATAGAAATAAAATAACCAATGTCTATGAAACTAGATCTCAACAAGAAGTATCTAAAGATGATAGTTGGATGGAAACAAATCCACTACCAACTCAAATGGGAAAAGTAAATACAATATCAGTACAACTCACTCAAACAATAAGTACCAGCTACCAATCACGGCTCGAAGAGAAGACATCCACGAAGCATCTATTCCTTCCAAATCTGTGCTCCTATAAATACTCAAGAACAGGTACACCTGGCAGCGGACCAGGTCCTCAGAGGGACATAACAAGTATACTTAAACACATGCCAATAAAGTACTAAAAATAAACTTCCATTGGGGTCGCCTAACCATCTATGTGAATGCAGTTAAGAACACCTTTCCCCACAAGTGAGCTATCTGGCTGAAAACTGGGATTTGGCATGGTTCTCTTTTGAAGAGCCAGGGGCCTAAAAGGCACGTCGTCTTTTGAACGCCGGTGGCCCGCCTGATAGTACATAATATATAGGGGTCATCATCACCCGTATCTCCAGCGGAGAATTCGGGCTTCACAGAAAAAGTGTAAAGGAGCTCAAATGCGGTACTTGTTATTCTCCCCACCCCATACTCTAAGCATGTCACATCCATGACACGATTTGGTCCATAGCCTATTCTTAGTACCCTAGCCCAATCCTGCAACCAAACAAGGACAAGGATGGGACCACCGTACTACAATAAGCTATGTCCCTGGACCTCTAATAACTGCCAAGTCTACTAGCATGCAATGTTTCTAACAGCAGTTATTCCTAACGCACGGCCCATACGTACAGGAGGCCAGATCTGTCACGCAGTCCGTGATCTATATGAGACTCACACTCGTGTAACCACTGTGTCACGGCCAATGAACCTAATGGTGCTACATGATAATGGGATAGTCTCATGAACAAGGTCAATGCAAATACATAAATAAAAACATATTGCGACGTCAACGTCGCGCGCATTTTATATAACAGTTAAAATATATGAACTAAAGAAAGAAAATAAAGATGCATGCAACATATGGAATATAAATAACAGTACAATGGCAAGGTATACTTGCCTGACAAGGAAGCTGCAATGTACCAATAACCTGCTCCAGAAATCGCGCAGAACAATCCAATATCCTATGTACACATAAATATAATATAATAGAATTATTAGTCATTACACTAGCACATACTCAACCACATTTACACTAGAATCAGGGGGTATACTAGGGGTAACACTAGTCATCTAACACGGTCAATTACGCATTGAATTACGTGGGTGTCGCGTCTTCTAGTACTGTACGAAATCAGTCAGTCAACTGACAGGTGTCTATGCCAGTACGTTAGTGTACGCAAGGCAGACAAATTCACAATTTCTTAGGGTCAACATGGTCAAGGTAAGTATGGGATAGTCCACGATGTCCTAGGGTCATACAGTCTGAATATTTAGTCATAATTATCAATTAGCATTTACTTACATATATATTCATATAACTATATAATAATATAACCATTAATTTATTTTAATTTATTTAATTCTGGAATAATTACTCTAAAATCCTATTTTAATCTTATTATTCTGATTTTTATGTTAATTCCTAAATTTTGTCCAAAGAAACTGAATTTTATCAACTCGAGACTCATGGCACGCAAATCGAGGCGATCTGTTGACCAAAAAGTCAACCAATACAAACTTGACTTTCATGCATGATTTCTTGTAGATTTCAGCATCAAAAACATATTGGAATTTATGGCTCATTTGAATTCAAATTCGTTTGGGAATTATGGCACATACAAATTTTGTATTGTGCACCGATGGTTAAATTCTAACCTAAAAGTTCTACAGAATTAACAGTATGTAAATACTTTGAAATAAATTCTGGGAAAAATATATATCGATGATCTCGACATCAGCTTTCCGAAACTTTAAACGGTTCGTGATTCTGATTCCTGGTTCTCCCGAAATCGTAAAAATATCGAAACACGTCTATTTTCGGACATGTTGTGCTCTACGAATTTTCCAGAATTTAATACTAATAATTTAGAAAAACAATTTATATTATCAGAAATCTAACCTCATTATCATTCTAACAAAAAAAAACTGCAGCGTGTTTGGAGTCCGGAGCTAGGAGATATCGTCTTTTTAATTCGTCATAACTAGTAGAAAATGAGGCTGAATTTATGACGAATTTTGACTATTTTTTTGGACGAAAAAGAGAGAAATTTGGGAAAGAAAAATATGAAGGATGAGGTATATATAATGGTGGACACTACTTAATTAAATAAGAATAGGATTGGTTAATTTTGGATAGGATTATGATGAATTTAAATAAGGATAGGATATGCATGAAGTTGATTTTCTAGTAGGTTCAGGATTTGAATTAATTTAAAATAGAGTTTGAAATTATCTTAATAATTTATAATCTTAAATATAATTAAAGATAATACAAATAATTTATAAAATCTTATTAATATCTATTAACACTAAATTAGTATCTATCTAATATTAAGACTATATATATCCAAATAAATCCTAAATAATTTTAAAATCTAAATAAATTTCTTAAAATTCTAAATAAATTACAAAAAAAATATATTTAAATATTTTAAACTAAAATAAATATTTGGTAGGAACGACATGCAAGTATGGTCGTATAGTAAATCATAGAAGTCCTAGAAATTTATATTTTCTAAGTTTTAATTACCAAAAATTCTAGAAAAATCTCCAAAAATCTAAAATAACCTAAAATAATTCTAAATGAATATTTATATAAGTAAATATATCAAGAACTTTATTTTCTAAATAACTAAGAACATATTCTAAATAAATTCAACATATATAATAAATATAATAATATAAAATATACACAAAATACCTATTTTGGGTGAAAGAGTTTACACTGGTACTGCTGTTGATGAGCTAAAGGATGTCTGGTAGGTCCTCCTTGTTGTGTCCTCAGCTGACCTTCCTTTCCTTTGCTGATGGTTTCTTACAATCTGGCTTCTGTCAGTAATTCGGCGTAAGAGATTCGGGACTAGGAGCTAGTGTAATGTTGTAGCTCCTGAGTTAGTCCACGGTGAAACCTCTTAGCTTTAACCAAGTCATCTGGTATCAAGGCGGTGCCATATTTACTGAGGCGACTAAACTCGGCATCATACTCGTCCACTATTCTGTTCCCCTGCTCTAGGTGGAGAAACTGATCGTACAATGCATCTCTGACGGTGTCCGGAAAGTACTTCCTTTCAAAGCACTCCAGGAACTGTTCCCATGTCTGGTATGTACCTAGCTGGCGCTCCATAGATTTCCACCAGTGATGATCATTACCATCTAGAAGCGTTCTTACACCTGTCATCTATAGGTCTGAAGGTAGCTGCGATGCCTCTAATAATTTTTGAGTGTGAGTAATCCAGTTGGTAGTTTCTTCTGGGCTCTCAATGCCTTTGTACGGCCTTGGACCCATATATACAAAGTCCTTTACTGATCCAACTCTAGCTCGAGGTTCTGGAGATAGTGCTTGAGCTGGTACAGTAGTCCTTGCAGCCATCCTTTCAAGTGCTGCTAGAAACTCTTGTCTTTGTTCTACTGCTTGCTGCCTCTGCTCTGCAGCTAGGGTGGCAACCTGTTGTTGATGTTCCTGCATTATTATCTGGAAGAATTGGAACAGTTGTGCCTGGCCATCCTGCGGTGTCGATGATACTGGAAGGTTCCTATTAGGTGGAATGGGAAGATCAGATGGAACTGGATTATGAATATGTCCATCTGATCCCGGAAGTCTAGGAATTGTTGAGGTCTCTCCTTGAGTCTGACATTGACCCCAGGAGTTGTGTCACCATCTATGACAGTACATCCCTTCTGCATATCCATCTCTCTGCAGGTGATGTACACAATATTTTAGAAGAAGTACATGAGTCTAACATGATGCAAGTATTAGAATGTATAAGCATAAAATATGCTGGGGAATTGTCCGCATATTTTACAGTCAAACCCCTCCAACATACATGAAGTCCTTTCCCTATGTAAACAGGGCTTCTAGGTAGTTGGCGTAAAACAGGTTGATAAGCTTCCTGCGTAAAGCAGAGCTTCAAGATAGTTTGGCGTAAAGTAGAGATTCAAAGTCGTCGGTATAAAACACAGTTTCAAGCTGTCTGGCATAAGGTAGAGGTTCATCTATCTGGTGTAAAGTAAAGATTTGAAGCTATTCGCGTAAAATAGGGATTTAAAATTGTCGGCATAAAACATGGCTTCAAAGCTAACCGCGTAAAAGTCTGCTATTCTTCCTGCATAAAGTCTGTGTAAAAATCTGCGTGTAAAATCTGCCTGTAAAAGATCTGTGCGTAAAATATATGCTGCGTAAAGTCTGCCTGCGTTAAGTCTTCGTAAAGCTCGCGTAAAAGGTCTGCGCGTAGAGGGTTGCTGCGCGTATAATCTGCGTGAAAATTTTGCCTGTGTAAAGTCTGTTAAAAAAATATCTATACTTCCTGCGTAAAGTTTGTGTAAAAGGGTGCTGTGTAAAGTCTAAGTAAAAGTCTGTTTGTGTAAAGTCTGCTATATGCTTTTCAGCATAAAGTAGTATGAGAAATTTCTTCGTATTCCTCGGATGAATTTGTCAGATAATTCCTTGATCCTGACATCTGACAAAAGTACTACACGACGATCTAGAGGACGGCTGTGATGATGATTTTGCACAGAGACCCAGGTTGTCGTTTAGTGACATATTGGATACAAGTTATTTTTACGTGCTAAAAGGAAGAGAATGGAGTCTTCTGAATATGCTGTCTACAGAAATGAGTTTTTATGCTCAAGATAAGACAAAATCAACAAAGATGAGTTTTTACGCTTAAGACAGGGCAAAATCAGACCCTACGTCAAAAGCTGTTTCTTGCACAGGGCTCAAGGCATATCTCTATATTTAATGCACGAGATTTGGTCATGGCTGGGGAAAGCTAAAGCTGTTACAAATACGCTCACATCACCTATCCTTACATTTTATGCCTAATCAGGCTACTCTATGCTGGTTATCTATTATCAAGTTTACGCTGGGTTAGTTTCCTACATGGCTTGCATGACGTGTCATACGTAGATTTAGAAGTCTAAGGGAACGTGGGTGGCAGTTGTCATTACTGCAGCGTAAAGTAGGCAATCTTCTGCATAGTTTGGCCTTTACGCCAACAAGCTGGTCATTTAGCTTTTACGCCAACAACAGTCATTTGGCCTTTACGCCAACAAATTGGTTGATCTTCATAAATAGAGGTTCCTGGTCTCAGCGTAAAGGGTTTCTGGCGTAAAACTTTGTTTTATCCAAAAATATGATGGTTGAAAGGAAGAATGAGATTTTTGTCAAGTGTAGATGAGATCCTTATACTCTATTCCTATACGCAGGCTTGTTCGGTACAGTTACGTAACTGAGACAATATATTCTCGACCTGCATGGGCCACCACCAAAAATATGTCACGCCCTAGTCCCAAAATACGTAGGACTAGGAATACGTAACACGCCTAGTCGTATGTATATGAACTCCAATATATGGAAACCATATACACACGTACGCTGTATATGAATATCAAATCCACTAGTGGTAATATATTGTCACAACAAGTCACACATAATCTATATCTCATCCACAGCACAAATAATAAGTAGGAATAAAGAGCTGAATAATAACTGAATATCCAAGATGAGTATCAAGTCTGATAGTCAGGTGGAAACAAATCCACTACAAAATGACTATACTGAAGTAGCAACAAAATCTCTAAACAGTGACAATAAAATCACAGATACTCTGAGGGTAAGACCTCCTCAATCTGGTAAGTATCGTCAGGTCTAGGTCCGTACTCCTATGGATACTCCTGCTCGTCCATATCTGGAAATGGACCAGGTCCTCAGAGGGACGTAACAAGATACATATAAATATGCCAATAAAGTACTAAAATATAAACATCTAATGTGTCGTCTAACCGTCTAAGTAAAATGCAATATGAGGACAACTTTCCAATACGTGGGCTATCTGGCCATAAATAGGATTGGCATGATTCTCTCGGAGAATCAGGGGCCTACAAGCGTACCATCCTTTGAACTGCAGAGGCCACCTGCAATATATAGGGTCACAACCACCCGTTTCTCCAACGGAGATCCGTACGAACTAGGAAAAGTGTAAAGGAGCCCAAACACCTTACTTGTTGTTCTCCCTACCCCATGCTCTAAGCATGCCACATCCATGACACGATAAAACCTCTAAATAAGCCAGGTCTACTAGCATACTAAGTTTCTATCAGCAGTCATCCCTAACGTACGGCTCACACGTACAGGAGGCCAGACCTGTCACACAGTCCGTGATCTATATGAGACTCACAACTCGTGTAACAACTGTGTCCCGGCCAATGAACCTAGTGATGCTTCATAATAATAGGGTGGTCTCATAAAGTGGGTCCAAAAATCTATATAAATAAACATCTATATAAGCAGAATTAAACATGCATGTATCAGCTGTAATGTAAATAATAGTACGATGGCAAGGTATACTTGACGAACAAAAGTTCTGTATAGTACAAGTCTAATATTGTATTTAAGTTTGTTGTAAGAAGAAGTAGGATTAGTTTGAGAGAGTTGTAATATATATAGGGTCAAGAGGCGGTGGGGATACTTAGTCTCAAAGACTATTGCTGCTGCTGTTTTTTTCTTTCATTGGTTTTGGTTTCGGTTGGGGAGATTTTAGTAATAATAGTGTTTAAAGGGCGGTAGAATGAGGCGGTGGTGTTGCTGCTGATATTTCTCTTCTTTACGCACGGAGAAGGAGAAGCAAAGTGGGCTTTTGCTACTACTGCTATTTGATATTTACTTCCCTAACGGCTTCGGGTTCAAGCGGGTAGTGGGTTTGGATTTCGGTTTGATATTCAATAGGAATTCCTTTCTAATTAATTATATATACATATATTTATTCACAAAAAATCCTAAGAATTATTTTGGTGCATACGATCGAGCTAGCAACTGTCCAAAGGATCTCCTACATAGAATAAATTAGAAAAAATTTATAATGGCTCCATAAATCCCCTAAATTCACAAAATACCTCAAATAAAAATTAAATAAAATCTATTCTCTCTATTTAGCTCATAACTATTATAAATAATAATTAATACGGTTTTTAGAATTAGGGTTCTTACAATTGTGCCTGACCGAGCCCGAACCCCCCAACTTGAACCCTCAAACTAACTTGTCTAATTCATACACAACACCACACATCCATCCCCCACCTTTCTACACACAATACACCATTTTCTTCCACACCAAATCATAATATTTTATTATTTAAATTCAAATTCAGATTTTACCCAAAATACCATAAATCTTGGACTAGTTTAACTTAAAATGAACCTTGTGCATGCATGAATGAAGATGGGGGGGGGGGGGGGGGAACCAACCGTAGCCCCAAGGAAGTATATGGGTCAATTTTCAAGGGAGGTTACTAAGAACCTTTGGTTTCTAGGGTGTAACATACAACTTTTTTACCTCCCCTTTGCATTCATGACCAATAATTGCTAATAATTCCTATGAGAACCCACCCACATGTATTGTGCAGCCACCCCTCCCTTTCTCTACCGAAACCTCTTCTTCTCTTCACCCCCTTCTTTTCTTCTCCCTCACATCATCTCTCCTCCACCTCCTTAAATCGGGAGGCCTTGAAGACCTCCAACCGAGTGTAGCTTCCCCTCTATCGAGAGCTAGCCGACCACCACCAAGCAACCCGCGGCTTTACATCCCCACAACAGACATCTCCTCCACCTTTAGGTCATCCCCCTCGAGCCAAGGGAGCTCCTTAAGGTGGTGCACAACCCCTTGTGATCGGAGTTCCACCGAACTCCCTACAACCTCAACTAAGTTCATAGGTATCACCCTCATCCCTCTTACATCCATTCTTGATTTCCTTTAAGCAATTTCATTAGAGCAAGGTATACTCATCTCCATGCTTTGATCACATATACCACTTGATAACTAGTGCATGCATGCTTTATATTGAGTTGTCATATGAAAAAAATGAGTTGTGTTATTGAAAATGAGTTAATGCACCATAGTTATTTTAAAATTTATATTTATATTAATAAGTAATCAGATTATATATATATTAAAATGTGTATTTTGTGGGTTAAAATTATAGAGAATGGATAGGAGTTGCATGGTTAGTAATGGTATAATTGTAGGAATATTGTATAGAAGTTGTAATATTGAAAATGAGGTTTTTCACCATCATAAAATAAATTCCAGAATTATATGTGTAATAATCAGAATATTATACATATCAAAATATATATTTTAGTGTTTTAAAGTATGAATAATTGATAGGTAGATTGTATGAATAATTTTGGTAAACTAGTGTACATGTTATATTATTGTACTATGAAAAATGTGTTGTTCACTATAGTTAATTTAATTTTATAATAATAATAATAATAATAATAATAATAATAATAATAATAATAATAATAATAATAATAATAATAATAATAATAATAATAATCAGAATTACATATGTATTAATACGTATATTTAGTAGCTTAGTTGATGAACAAAGGAAGGGTTGAGTGCATTCATGGTAGTGGTAACTATGTATAGTTTATTACATGCACATAAGCTTGAATATAAAAAAAAGTATGCATAAATTTTTAGTAATAATTAAAATAAATTTTAGCATAATTAACTTATTTATTTTCTTAATTTAAGATGTTAATTAGTGAAATAAAATGGTTCCATGCATGCTCAATTAACCGGTTAGTGTTGTATAGTATTTTGCGACATTGAACCCAACCTACACACGTGTTGTAATACGTTGTTTAATCACACGTAAAGGCCTATACGTACGCATGGTAAATCAATGTACCAGGCCCTTACAAAATTATAAACAAGAGTATGGTACGTGGTTGATGTGCATGTAGCAACTCTATACTTTACATAAAGTAGATAATGGTAGAAATAGAATTAATTTAAGTAATGGTGGCAGGGCACGTGGGTGTCGTAGCACCATCGGACGTGGACTTTGGATCTGCTACAATGCAACATCAGGAAGCAAGCAATTGTACCTTGCCTTGGTCTCAGTAAATTATGCTTAATTTTAACTACAGTTTATAGTTTATATTTTAATACATGTACTTTATTGTGACCCTAGGACCCTGACGATACTTTGCGTCTGAATCATATTCGGTTGCCGACTTTCGTGCGCAGAATCGGGTATAGTTAGATTGCATTGTCATCGTATATCCTCTAGCCAGTCGTCCGTGTAGAGTATCCCCTCGGTGCCTTTTTTCTCTCGAGGCATCATCCTCTTGAAGTCTACTATAGTACCTGGCTTCTGGTGCTGCTGGCCAGGATGCTGCGGTTGTCGTGCTACTCTCTCCACAGCTTGGAGAGCCACCTGATGAGCATTCTCCATGCTCTCTCTCATCAGCTCTGTCTGTGCCTGGTGCGCCTCTGCTTGCACCCTCTGAGCCTCATCTTAAACACGCTGAGCTTTGCTGTCACTCTCTGGGCTTCTAACATGCCTTGGATGAGTGTGAACATATGTGCCCCGTCAGTGGGCATACCTCCGAGAATTGGAGTCGATGGTGGTGGAAGGTTGTCCGTCACAGCTGGGGCCATCCTCTGAACAGGTGGAGGAGGAATCCCAACAGCTGTAGATACTTACACATGAATAGGAGATGTAGGAGGAACTCCAGATGTCTGTTCGTCCGGTCGAGAGGTATCAGACCTCTCTGAAGCTGCTCCTCCCAATCTCAAGGACCTAGTCTTCGGCGGCATCCTGAAGATAGACTAAAAAGAATCAATTAAGGTAATAGATATGGTACCATCAATGGAGGACAGTAAAATTCTAAAGGAAGCAATCATTCGGAATAGCATTGTAAGATCAAAATTTTCTAGTTGTGATTAAGCATACTCTCATCCTAAATCCTATTTTTTATATCCTATCGCAGGCTCGCAGTAGTACAACTAAGTTGTCGTACTACCACGATATCGCACAACTTGCAAAGCTAAGACCTGCATGGGCCACCACTAAAAAATGTATCACGATCCGCACCCAAAATTTGGGCATGAGTCGTAGGTACGTCCAACCTACGCCGCAACATCGGCGGTAGAACGCTGTCTAGGTCTCAATAATATACTAAACATAACTCATAACCTGTCAATGATATCAACTCCATAATGAGTACAATGAAAAAAACATCTCTCAACATCTCATAATGTATACTCAATCACAATAGCTATAAGAATATAAATGGCACGATAAAAGATAAGAAAGAATGACATAGTCAAACGTAATATCTCAAAATAGAGATAAACTACAGTCTAGCTGTCCAACATAAAAGTCTCCACAAGTCTCAAATAAAACCCATCATAAGTCTCAATATAAACTAAAATGCATAAAATAAATATTGTCTAAACAGCTGCAGGTAGTATCTCCTCTAATGGAAGGGACTCCTCTAAGATCTCTGGTATATAGTCTGCATCTATACCTGGTCCATAATATGTAGGACAGAAGTCCTCAAGATCCTCTGAAAAAAATATCCAGTCAGGATTGGAGCGAAGTACAAGTACTAACAGTAGTTCTACATATATTGATAAAAACTATAATACGGTATAAAGAAATACAAGATGGATATAAATACTGGCAATAAGAAATACTGGAGATAATAAAATACTGGAAATAGAAATACTGGAGCATATATCATCATCAATGGTACAACTAGCAATGAACAGAAATACAGGTGCATGCTAAAACAATAAACTGGAATATAAGTGAATACTAGAACAATAACTAGAACATAGGGAAATGCTAGATTAATAAACTAGAGATACATGTATAGACTATCTATCTAAGTGTGTGAAACATTAGCATATCATGTGATCGACTTAGGACTGATCAGGCTTGTTACATATAATTAGCTATGATTCATGTAAGGTCAGGCTAACCATCCGGATAGCTATGATGCGGGCAATAGTCAAGCTAATCACATGTAACAGGCTATGAGGCATGTAATAGTCAGGCTATACCGACGTGAGGTGTGGGTGATCTATGATGCATGTAGAGTTGGGTATGATCACATAAGCTACTAATATCTCCCCGTCCCCAACTAGCACGATGGATCCCAATCACGACTCCTCGTGACAGGCCTCGATGATGCCAACTCATGTATATATAGTGTCAGAATCATGTACGCTATACAACTAGAATCATAGAGATAATCAACATAATAAAAACTGTCAGAGAATGTACTCGCATGTGGTCCTCTGCTGGCAATACCAATGTCCTATTTCCGAGGTCTTGTCAAAATAATCCAACAGTCCTATAGACATTATTTAATGATAATACAGAATCAGTCGATACACTAACATACACACAATCAATAGTACACAATGAACTCAGAGACTATGCTAGGGGTGACGCTTGTCATCTAACAGGGTCAAGTGTGCATCTAGCTGCACGGGTGTCATGTCTGCAATTGCTGTGCAATCAGGCAGTCAATCACCAATACAGGTCTCGCCAGTTCGTCAGTGTATATAAGGCAGACAACTCACAACTCACAAGGTCACATGGTCAAGTAATTACGGGATGTCCGTAATTAACACTAGGGTCTCAAAGTACATACACCAATATATTCATACTAGTATTATTATTTAATTACTTATATATATATCTATATATTTATATATATATCAATATGATTATAATACTCATACGCGTACGTATACGCATACAAGTTTGGTTTACTTGCATAACATCTAACAAACAATTTCTAATGAACTTGCCATGACAACACACGCTAAAATCCTAACACCATCATACGTATATATACACAACATGAAAGTAACAACTCGAACCTGCGTGCACGTGAACGAGGGGGTATTTGATGTCGAGGTGGGCTGCTGTCGTTCAGGCGAGGCTCGGTCTGGTCCAGTCGAGGGAAGTCGTCGGTTCAGCGGGGTCGGGTTCAGGCGTGTGCTGTCGACGAGTCGTCGAGGGGATGGTGAAGTCTCCGGCGTCGACGAGATGGTGACAGCGTTCAGTCGAGGGGGCTGATAGATGGCCGCGGAGGGATCTCAGGCGCTGTGTTATCGGCTCCGGCGGTCTAGTGGATTGGTGGTGTCGACGTGATGAAGTCAGGCGGGTGTAGTCGATCGAGGCATCGACGGGAGGTCGGGTCCGGCGTTAATAGCAGTTCACCGGTGATGGTGGGGGGTCCGGTGAAGATGATGGATGGAGAGGAGAGGTCCAGCGGTGTCGTGAGAGGAGTAGGCGGGGGTCGGGATGGCCGGCTCCGGCGAGGGGAGTAGGGTAGAGGCGTGTACAGGGAGAGGAAGATGGCTGTTGTCGTTCAGTCGATGGCGGGAGGTGGCGGACACGGGCTGCTCCGGTCGGCTCAGGCGGGAGGATGGAGAAGATGAACAAGAGATGGGGGGGAGAGGTTATGGCTAGGTTAGGTTTAAGAAAAGAAAAGAAAAAGTTATATATATGTAGAGAAGAGTTTGGAGGTTGACCTAGAAGGTTGGGCCTGGTCAACATCCTCCTTGAAAAAGGACTTTTTGCTTCTCATGTAGATATTTGGAGGCCTAGGATTGCATTATTTCAAAATAGAGGGCTAAGGTTTAATGAGGATTGATGTTGAGTGTTACACACTCCAAAATTATGGAGAAAAATCATATGACCAATCAATGAAGGAAAATAGGGTTTTTTTATGTGTTTGATCCAATGGGGTATGGACAACTCAATGCATTTTTGCATAAAAGTGCCCAACAATTAAAAAATTACACAAAGTAGAGTTTTTGGATTAATTTAATTAAAATTAATATAATTGTGTTCTAAAATTAATTAGAAGTACATGGGGGTTAAAATTAGGTGGGACACAAGTGTCATGAATAAAGAAGACTCAGAATAGAATATTATCATAATTTGGGTTGCATAAAATGGGTCGAGATTGTGTCTCCAATTTTGATTGGAACGCATGTAAACCCCCTCACCCAAAATAGGTATTTTGTGTGTATTTTATATTAGTATATTTATTATATATTATTTTAAATATTGAATTACTTTAGAGTATTCTCTTAATTAATTAGAAAATAAATTTCTTTGTATATTTACTTATATAAATATTTATTTAGAATCATTTATAGGCTATTTTAGATTTTTGGAGATTTTTCTAGAATTTTTAGGTAATTAATTCTAAGACTTCCATGATTTATTATAAGACCATACTTGCATATTGTTCCTACCAAATATTTAATTTTGGTTAAAATATTTAAATATATTTTTCTGTAATTTATTTAGAATTTTAAGAAATTTATTTGGAATTTTGAAATTATTTAGGATTTATTTGGTTATATATAGTCTTAATATTAAATAGATGCTAATTTAGTGTTAATAGATATTAATAAGATTATATATAAATTATTTGTATTATCTTTAATTCTATTTAAGATTATAAATTATTGAGATAAACTCAAATTTTATTTCAAATTAATTCAAATCCTGAGCCTACTAGGAAAGCAACTTCATGCATATCCTATCCTTATTTAAACTCATTCTAATCATATCCAAATTAGCAAATCCTAGTAGTATTCAATTAAGTAGTCTCCACAATTATAAATACCTATTAGACTTATGGAATAAACTATCTTTAATAATTTTTTTTTCCCAAACTCCTCTCTTTTTTGTCCAAAAATAGTCGAAATTCGTCATAAATTCAGCCTCATTTTCTAGTAGTTATGACGACTTAAAAAGACGATATCTCCTAGCTCCGGACTCCAAACGCTCTCCACTTTTTTTTATTAGAACTATATCAAGGTTAGTTTTCTGAATATATAAATTATTTTAATAATTTATGAACTTTTTTTTCCAAAAAATTCTAAAAGTGCCAGCTGTCCGAAATCAGACGCATTTTCGTATTTTCGAGATTTTGGAAGATCCCAAATTCAGAATTATGAACTATTTGAAGTTTCAGAAAGTTGACATGATGAAATTAAATAAACTAATATTTCTATAATTTAACATATAAGTTTAATTTACTGTAAAATTCGTGCAACGTAGAGATAAATAGGAAATCAACAAAAATTATCATTTGTGCGCCCTTGTGGACATAACTCTTTACCGACTTGTGATTTTATGAAACCGTCGATTCCAATATTCATGTAGAACTAAAATATATATAATTCTACACACAAATCAAGGATTTAAGTAGTTGAATTTTTGGTCAACGGATTGCCTCGATTTGCGTGCCACGGATCACAAATCCGTAAAGTTGACTTTTTTTGGACCAAAATTAGGATTTAATAATAAAATTAGATTATAATAAGATTAAAATAATATTTTAGGTTATTTTATTCATAATAAAATAGATTAAAATGGAGGAACCTATTCACCCACTTTTGTAACCTAACTTATTTAATTTATGTGACGGGTAGATCGGACGACGCCTTGAGTTGCGACTTTATTCCTTTTCAGACCAGGCAAGATACCTTGTCAAATTGCTTACAGTATTTTTCATGCTTATCATATTTTCATATATTTATTATATATGTGTTTTCTTTCAGTCATAATTATATATTATATATGTTGACACACACTTGACACATAGTATCATGGAAGGGGAAGACAATCAGTAGGTGTATAGGCTATATCTACTCTGGTAAACCATAGTAACTAGCACGCACTATGGTAGTTGTGTTGCGCTGGTCGCTACCCTCGAGGTATGTTAATTTCTGGTGTCGCGATGGTCGCTACCCTCGAGGTATGACAGCTTCTGATGTTCATGGACGTGTGTGTGAGTTGTGAGATAGATAGAGTAGCCTACCCATGCCTATACGTCAAAAAGTTGTCCTCATTATGCATTTCATATAGATTGTCTAGTACAACGTACTTATATATTTTCTATCTATTATGCATGTTTTACTGTATTCAATTGGCATGCTTCTATGTATCTTGTTACGTCCCTCTGAGGACCTGGTCCCTTTTCAGGTGTAGACGATCATGACTATTTGCAGGAGCACGAATCAGGACTTGCTACTTATCTCTCTTTCGAGGAGGTCTTCTCTTCGAGTCTCATTGTTCTCTAGATGTACATTATGTGATTTCTCTTATATTCTAGTGGATAGTAGATTTGTCTCCACCTAACTACTTCTTCTTATCAAGCATTTTATATTTGATTCAGTTATATAGTTGATTGGTTATTTAATTATGTGGATGAGATCTAGTTATGTCCTGTGACTTATGATAATATATATACCACATGTGAGTTAACATTCATATTACAGCATACATGTGTATTATGGTATCCATATATTGGAGTTACCATATACATACGGCTGGCATGCTTACGTATTCCTAGTCCTAAGTATTTTGGGACTGGGGCGTGACAACACACAAAGATGTAAAGTTGGATTTATTTAGAATTAAATATAATTGTTTGCGACGAATGTTGTGCGACTAAAATAAAGAACAAAAGAGCATAGTTATAAGTCATACAAAGATCAAAATAGAAGGCTGGCACGTCTAGGACAAGGGTATAAAATTTGAAGGAAGGCAATGGCTAGCGAAGTGCTCCAATTATCGAAGCAATGGTAAGGTACAACAATCAATTAAAAATCACATCAATTAAATATAAATAAATATTATGCAAAATTAACACATTATATTAAATAAATGAAAAGACAAAAATACCCCTATTCTGGAATATGATAGTGACAAAAATACTGTCGTCTGTTCCAAAAATGAAACCCCTTAGCGCCCCTGGACGGGAGTAGGGGACGGCCCTACGCGCAGAAAGCAGCAGCACCGGCTCTACAAAGTCTGAATCGAATCTTTTTGTTAGCTTTCCAGTGAATCAGAATTATTGGGCACAACAAAGCGAGCACTTCTAGCTGTTTCGCTTGCTTCTTTCTTATTATGGCTTTTATTATGGTTTGAAACTCGATCCTCCATTTTTTTTCCAAGATTTAGGATGGAATTGCAATCTCCCAAACATACCCAAGTCCCTGTGATATTGCTGATAGTAGAAGCTAAACCTTCCCAGAAGTTCTTCCTCTCACTATCTTTAGGGGGACCGTAGATGCATAGTAGGTGCATGGCTATGGTGGAACATTTTTGGTGGAGATAAATACGGATAAAATTTGGAGATAAAAATGATATCCAGCTGGATGGAAGTATTCCAAAAGATAATCAAGCACCCGATTTACCCGAGGATGGTGAGACAACACAGTGATCAAATCCAATCTTGGTAGACAAGTAGACTACTTAAGATGGCGAACTCCTTTTCTCAGAGAGAAAGGTTAAGTACGGATTCATATACCAGAAAAATAAACATAAGAATCGAATTGTCAAGTCATTTCTCACTACCCCCCCCCCCCGACAATTCCATAAGAGGATCATTTCTCTTGCGGCTGTTGGAGGCCAGTCGCAGCCTAGTTTCCTATAATGTATGTGATTAGGTTTTTGTTAGGATAAAGTTTCCATTCTTCAGCAATGTCAGGGCTAGATGAGTGGCGTGGAAGTTTAGTATTTGAAGTATTTAAAGAGTGGGAGGGTTTCTTTGTCATCATAGATTGACAAGGCTTCTTTCCCTTGTGGCAGATGGTACTCTAGTTTGATTCAGCAAGGGTTAATTCAGGGGATGGAGTCTTGGATAATGCTGCTAGTAGGGAGGTGAAGGTATTAGAGACAGATGGTGGAGAGGGAACAAGGGTGGTTATGGGGAGATGGAAGGTGGTATGAAGATTTGGAATATGAGGATGATAAGAGTCCTGAGAAGAGGAAGTGAGGTATGGTGGAGAGTGTAGATAGGATGGTGAGGAATCTGTGCACCAATGGTGTTTGGGAGATCAGGTAGTATTGGGAACGTGGTATGACCCGAACCGAAGTTGGCCCATGAGATGCGATATTGGATTGGGCTCATATACCTTAAAAGGGAATTCCCATGTCAGGCCTGAACTAATTCTAATTATCTATACCTCATGATCCCACCTCCTAAACTACCAAAATCTGCGCTATTAGCAACATTTTTAGCGACTCCAGATATTGACGTCGCTAATTTTTCTAATATTAGCGACTATAATAAAATGTGTCGCTAAACGTTGCTAGTTGCAATATTTAGCGACGTTCAGCGACAATAATTCTATTATAAAAATATACGTCGGTACAGGTTGCTGAACGTCGCTAAAGTTTTAATATATAGCAACATTTTTGCAACATTCAGCGACATCATTTTATAATATAAAATTACACGCAGACAAAGGTCGTTGAACGTCGGTAAATTTTTATTTTATAGCGACGTTTTACGATATTTATTTCGTCGCTACTTTTTTATTTATCTGTGACATTGAGCAACATTTATTTTGTCGCTACTTTTTTTATTTATCTGCGACATTTATTTTGCTGCTAAATTTTTATTTATCTGCGATGTTTAGCAACGTATATTTTGGATGTTGCTAATTTGTTTAATATAGGGTTTGGTCTTCTCATTTTTCCCTATTCGATCACCCAAAATTTTAAACCGAGCTCCCCCTCCCCCTCGTGCGGCTGCCCCCCTCCAGCACAGCTCCCCTCCCCCCGAGAGGACCCTCCGGCTCCCTCCCCTGGCCAGGCTGCCCCCTCCAACACAGCTTCCCTCCCCCCGAGCACCCCCTTGGTACAGCTCCTCTCCTCCGACGACCTCTCCACAACTCCAGCCACCTTTAGGTAAACCCTAAACCTCTCTCTCTCTCTCTCTCTCTCTCTCTCTCTTTATCTCACAGACACGGACACGACATGACACACAGAGACACGATACTGTGCATGGTGGGTATAAAGACACGACACACACAGATATGACACTCAACACACACACAAACAATTACCCTAAATTGGTTCATAGATTTGCCCAATTTGTCGGGGTTTACTATAATACTGAAAATTAGATTTTCCTAGTATTAATTAATGAACAAGTAATTAGTATTTAATTATTATTTTAAATATTTTTTTAATTTTTACTTGGTTTAGATGTTAGTATAGTAAAAAATTATATTAATTTTGTACTAAGATTTGGACTTATGTTGCATGACCACGAATATAAGTATATGGCTATGTTTCAGAGGGTAGGATGTATATCAAGGTAAGGTATATTGGAGTATAATAGCAATTGCAAGTTAGAGGCAGTATGAGTGTTTAAGTATCAGATATTGCATAAGTGTACGTGTTCTATGGATATATACATGATGTAAGTTAGTATATGTTATCTTTTAGTTATTAGTTAGATACATTAGTGTGTGTTGAGTGTTTGCACTATAGTGTATCAGTCTTTGGGTGTTCAAGAGTAGGTTGGTGTGTGTGACTTAGTGTCAGGTAGTATAGGAATGAGGGTTGGTATCAGATCATTTCTAGTAAGGGTGTGCTCAGTAAAGGACTGTTAGTGTAGGTTGGAATTTGGTTTGTGTGTATGTGTGCCAGGTAAAGAGTGGAAAGCTCGGGTATGGGCATTGCAGGCAGTTAAGGAAAATATGCTTAGTATTTAATTTAGTATATGTATAGATATTTGTTGGTGAGTGTTTATATATGTTTAGTTTGAGAGTTTGTTTAGTGAGTAGATGTAGGAGTGTTCAAACCAAGTATTAGTGAGTATCTTAGTGTATATATATATATATATATATATATATATATATATATATATATATATATATATATATATATGTGTGTGTGTATGTGTGTGTGTGTGTGTGTTTGTGGTTATGTGATGCCTATACATATAGTATGTAAGTTATGTATCTAGATAACTTGGAAGTAATTGATAGTAATGTGATACCAAGTCATGAAAGCGTTCCCTCGGTACATGGGCGACACCAAAATTAAATGTTCGTGTGTGAGATATCGCAAATTAAAATATCACTCAGAAGTGGATATGACATATCATTTGTACTCAAGGGATTCGCTGAATTACTATCAGTGGACCTCATACGGAGAACTTGTGTCTTTAGCATCGAATCCAGATCCTTATGTGGAGCCATATATGGATGACCACGGCCACGTTGATTACGACGATGGGTGCGTGAACATAGTTTTCGATGCTGCCGGGCCTAGTTTTGATCCGGACAATTATGATACAGCTGAGGAGGCACTGAATATCGATGCTACAAAGTTTATGGAGTTACTGGAGAATGCAAGGACACTATTATATCCTGGTAGTGAGGATCATTCACCGCTGGAGGTGGTTACAAGACTGTTAAGCATCAAGTCTGATTTTAATATGTCGCATGAATGCTACAACTGACTGATGGAGTTGATTATAGAGATCTTGCCGGAGGGTGCTAATTTGCCTAAAGACTTCTACCGAACTAAGAGAATAGGGAGATCGCTCTGGATGGGATATGAGAAAATCGATGCATGTCACAACGGGTGCATGTTGTACTACAAAGAGGACAAGGATGAAGACGCGTACAGATTCTGTGGTGCTGATCGCTACAAGGCCACTGGTAGAGGAATGTATGTCGGAACAAGGAAGCCTACCGATTCGATGCACTACTTGCCTTTGACTCTGCAGTTGCAGAGGTTGTTTATGGTGAAGGAGACTGCATAAAACATGAGTTGGCACAGGTAAAAATAGATCAAAGGAGTGTTGGATCATTCATCCGATAGAGAAGCATGGAAGCACTTTGATCGAGAGTATTCAGATTTTACCTCGGATCCGCATAATGTCAGAATAGGGCTCTCCTCCGACGGTTTTACCCCATTCAAACTTTTGGGCTTTTATTATTCGTGTTGGCCTATGATCGTCACTCTGTACAACCTACCACCTTGGATGTACATGAAGACTCTGGTTATGTTCCTAACCGTTATTATTCCGGGTCCGAACAATCCGAAGAGGAACATCGATGTGTATTTACAGCCGTTGAAAGATGAGTTGAATCAGCTGTGGAAAGTAGGTGCCAATACGTATGATGTTTATAGAAAGCAGAATTTTCAGATGAGGGCCGCACTTATATGGACCATCAACTACTTTTCGGCCTATAAAATATTATCGGGATGGAGCACTAATAGCCGTCTCTCATGTCCGTATTGCAAGGACCGTACTAAGGCTTTCCATTTAAAATACGGAGACAAAACGTGCTTCTTCGATTGTCATCGATAATTCCTGCCGAAGGATCATTTGTACCGGAGGAACACAAATGCTTTTCCTGCTGGCATTGTGGAGAAGACCAATCCACCCCAATGTGGCCCGGATATGCAATATGGAAAGAGGTAAAAGATTTACCAAGTGCTATCAAAAAGCCTGCTAAGGGGTACAAGTGTGACGGATTTGATCACACTCATAACTAGACAAAGAGAAGTATATTTTGGATCTGCCATATTAGAGCTCTAATCTCATCAGACATAACCTTGATGTCATGCATATTGAGAAGAATGTATTTGACAACATAATTAATATTGTAATAAACATAAAGGGAAAGGCGAAAGACAATCCGAAGGCCAGGTTGGACTTGGAAGAAATATATAGACGTCCTGCATTGCATTTGATAGAGGAGGGAAATAAAAAGTTAAAGCAGCCTAAGGCAATTTTTTACTGGAGAAGGAGGATAAAGGAAGACTTTGTAGGTGGATTCAGGGCCTAAAATTTTCAGACAGGTAAGTGTCAAACTTGAGAAGATGTGTCGACCTCAAGGAGAATAAACTGACAGGTATGAAAAGCCACGATTGTTATATATTCATGGAGAGGTTAATTCTGACTGTATTTCAGGAATTAGGTTAATTCTGACTGTATTTCAGGAATTCTTATCATAAGTCGTTTGAGATCCATTGACAGGAGCATAGCATATTCTTTATAGATCTTTGTTCTACTAAGTTGCTCGTCAATCGTCTAGAAAAGAAAGAGAAGGACATTGCGGTAACATTATGCAAGATCGAGAAGGTATTTCCTCCTGGATTCTTCGACTCCATGGAGCATTTGTCAATTCATCTTTCCTGTGAGACACGTGTTGGTGGGCATGTCGGTTATCGGTGGATGTACCCATTCGAGCGGTATCTGAACCACCTAAAGAGAAAGGTAAAAAATAAGGCACGGGTTGAGGGCTCTACTTGTGAAGCTTATATTCTCGAGAAGATTATAAACTTTTGCTCGGCGTATTTCAATCTTCATATTGCTACTAATCGAACAAGAGCTACGAGAAACGACGACGGATATCAGGAATCTTATTATGCAATAATGAAAGTATTCAATACGTCTGGAAAGCCTTGAAGAGATATTTGAATGACGACGAGCTGAGGGTTGCTTAGTTGTATATATTACTCAATTGCGACGAGGATAAAGTGGAGAAGCTAAAGGGGTAAGTAATTAATACGTCCATGTTTACGTCATCTCAATATAATAGTATAATCTCGGTAATGTTATACTACTAATCGGCGATTGCTTCATTATTTTTTAGCACATATAATGATGAGCTGAGGTCGGTTAGACCCTATATAACAGACGAAGAAGTAGACATAGAAATGAGACATCATTTTTCTTCTTGGTTGAGCGTATATATAAGGAGCTCGGTAATTACTTTTTGTATATGTACTTTACACAATAATTAACAGAACGTTGAACTTAATTTCTTATCTTATGGTATTTAGGTCGATCGTCCAGACGCAACATTTGAGAATGAATCTATTAGAACTCTAGCTAAGGGGCCAATTTATGTCGTCAAAATCTGGCCAAGCTATTGTGTAAATTAATTTAGGTTCAAGTCAAGAACTGCCCCGATCAGAGATAACTTCCTAGATCTTGAGAACACCAAAAATAGTTGTTTGTGTATCAAATCTTTGAACTATAAAGATGTCGACATAGGAAATAATTTATATGGCATCTTACGAGAGATTATGGAGATGATATATAATTATGGAACAGAGCCTGCTAAGATCGTGTTATTCAAGTGTGAATGGTTCGATCCAATCCAAGATCAAGGTTGGAAAATAGATAAGCATGGTCTTGTGGATATAAACTATCAGCGTCTATATCAAGGCTACGAACCATTTGTCCTATCAAGTCAGGCTCAGCTCATGTACTTTAAAACTTATCCTAAACGGGAACAACGAGGTCGGACTAGTGGACAGTATACAAGACCAAAGCTAGAAATACTTTTGACGTTGACGAAATAGCTTATCAGGAGGATGAGCTACCACTTGTAACAAATATTTTAAAGGTGGACTCAACGAAAGTTCTAGATTACACGGCTAATCGTGTTGAAGATGTAGAATTATCCGAAGAGGAAGACGAAGTAGATAAAAGTGAAAAAGAGGAGGACGAGGTCGAGGAAGAGGAGAACGAGAAAAATGAAGAAGATGAATTTTCAGAAGAGGGTTGAAAATAAAATTAAATCCATTTAGTCTTGTGACATGTACTGTATTTTTCTAGATTAGACTTCTTGGATATTGTTGCCAAAACTCTATATTTTTTGGCTATCTAGACTTTTGTGTGCAATTCAACGGAGGGTTGCTCCGGGTCTATTTATATATTTTTCTGGATTAGACATTTTTTGTGCAATTCCATTATGACTGTGAGATTTATTTTATTTTTCTTCTTTATTTAATTTTTTTCGTATTATATATATATATATATATATATATATATATATATATATATATATATATATATATATATATATATGCATATTTTTTTATCATCATATGTTGTTATCAATTATGACAGGGCGACAAAGATGGTTCGGACGTAGAGGAGCATCTAGAGGACATCGTGCACTCCTTCGATACCGGATATTAGGGCCTAACCATTTGCATATCCTCATGACATTACTCCTGGGACGAGCACTCCTGGGACAAGCAGTACTCCATTCTTCCGACCACTTGCACCTCCTCATGACAGTACTCCTGGGACGAGCATTTCCAGGTCGGAGCCTACTACTACTCCGTCTACCATTCCTACTACTGACGGTACCATAGAGACTGAGGAGGAGACGAGCGAGGCCCAGCCCTCGTAATATTATAAGGATCCTCCATGCGCGCCTCTGGACGAGCATCGGATAGAGATTTGGGTGGACGACACAAAGTAAGTTAATTAGTTAACATATATATATATATATATATATTGACTTTTCCATATATATAATTAGTTAACATATATATATATATATATATATATATATATAGACTTTTCCATGAATATAATTATCTCTGAATAGATATCGTCCGTCGAGGGTACAGAGATGTCTGGGGCTTTTTTGTGGTACAATTATGGTGGCCCTTGGATCAACTACTCTAATGCTCCAGACGAGAGAAAGGCGTCCTGGTTTAAGCACTTGAAGGTAAAAATATATTTGGCTTTAATATTGATCATTTAATTTATTTATATTACATAACTTACTATATTACTTCTTGTAGGATACGTATTTCTACCCACCACACCGGGCCGAGGTGATCGAGGAGATATTTTCTTCCGTCGCCGCCAAGCTAGTCCGAGATACGATCAATGATCCGAAGGACCGTGATTGTTTGGGAAAACCAATCCAAGGTTGGATTTTGATTGAGCAGTGGAATCAGATGAGGGCTATATTCGACGATCCCAGGTATAAGAAAAAGTCGAAGAAGGCAAAGGCGGCCAGGAAGAAGACAGAAAAGTGGTATGGTGGGTCGATTCCGATGATTGAACATTTTTGTCGCATGGTAAGTATTTGAACGTATATATTATTTTAATCAACGTAGGATAAAATGGTTAATTTGAGTAACAATATATTTATTTGTAATTAACAGGTCCAGAGGGGTGAAGATGCTAACGTGGTGACCGTCTTTCTCGCCACCCATCGGAAGGACGGACAGCTCATAGATGATAGGGCTACGCAGACTTACATAAGTATTACTTATATTTTTTTATTTTAATATAAATTAAAAAATATGAAAATAAATATCCATGTAGTTAGTAATAAGTTTCTTAGATAATAGGGTTATTTACACTAACTATCCCTATATTTTTTGTTTATAACACCGGATACCCCTGCTTCTGAACAACTTAGAAAATATGTAAATAAATATCCATGTAGTTAGTAACAAGTATATTTATCAAGAGATTCAATTTTTTCTAGAATGAGTATCTACGGCTCCGTGAGCAGTCGACACAATATGCTGCGTCTGCACCTCCCGAGGGAGAGGCCGGTACTTCCTCGTAGCCATCGGACCACCCAGTTCCGTCGGCTTATGAGCTGTGGCAGACCACCCCTGGTGGTCTTCAGAGGGGTACATACTACGATATGGGATCCTACGGGGCATATGTTACGATGCAGGACTCTAGGACCCCCTCTGCCCCTGCGCATACCCCAAAGCCTTCCCAGGAGTCGGTGCGAGTCCAGTAGGAGAGAGTTGACCATCAGATTACGTCTCTGTATGATGAGATAATGAGACTGATTTCGCAGCAGCCCAGTCCTAACCGAAGATGGACGATGCGAGGATCTTAGCACGTTTTGATACGCTCGAGCAAAACCTTTTGGAGCTCAGGACTATGATCGAGGCGACATAGTGGGATATTACGGATTTGGCATCATCGATATAGTGTTCTGTCACTCAGATTATAGGTGTCATGGATTCAAACAATGATCGCCTATCAGCATTGGAGCGGATACGTCCTTCTAGTTCGCCGGTATCGACACTGATTCCACCGACGCTACTGCCTCCTAGTTCGACATCGGTGGCACTTTCACAGGGCCAGTTGGGCTATATTGTATTCCAGTTGAGCGGCGGTGTTCCTCCTCCTCCTCCTGATCAGCATTAGTAATAGGTTGGATAGATAGTTACGAGTTTGAGTGAATTTGACCCAATTTTGGGAATTTGTGTGATATTGGCCCTTTTTTGGTTCTGTTGTATATATTCTTTTTGTGACATAAGGATATTTATTTCAGACTTTTATGTATGTTTGAATTTGTATAACATTGACCAACAGTGATAGCAGATTTGAATTTATCGGTATTTAGTAATTTGCTTATGTGTGACAATCTATTTTTATAAACTATGAATATATTTATATAAACTACAGGCTGAATATTGTTATATAAATTATTATGTAATAATTTGCATTTTTTTTAAATTAAAGCAATTTAGCGACGTTTACCTATGCCTAGCGATGTTTAGCGATGGAAAAATACGTCGTAGAGAGGTATCAGAACGTCGTTATCCATGTACCAAGACGTCATAAATATGTCGCTAATTTGCTGACTTAGCAATATCTGCTATGTCATCAAGACGTAACTAAAATACGTTGCTAAACGTCACTACATTCAAAAAATATTAGCGACGTACATGCATTGCTAAACGTCGCTAACGAAAGAATGTCAGCGATGTTTAGTGACACAGTAAACGTCACTAAGTATAGAAATATAAGCGATATTTTGCGACTAAATTTGTGTCGCTTATATACCGACTTTGCGCCGCATAACGTCGCTAATTGGTAAAAATTTTGTGACGTTCTTACGTCACTAAGATACGTCGCTAGTTGCGACGTATAGCGACTTATTTTTAGTCAGCGACTAGCGAGACCGCGACAATTATAAAACGTCGCTAATAACGTCGCTATTTTATTTCAGCGACGTAATTTTACAATTTAGCAATATTTTGTAGCGTCACTAACCCCACAATTTTTAGTACTGCTATCCTATGTGGGACTAAATTACCAACTTTATTGTCACCCTCCTTTGAGCACTCAACCGAAAATGAGATACAAATCCAACAATCTCCACCTTAGCTCATTTTTGTTAGCCGAACAACTTTAGCACATCCCGGCTACCTTTGCTCGTTCCCGCTAGCCGAGCACCCTTAGCATAGCTCGGATAGCTTTGCTCGTTCCTACTAACTGAACAACCTTAGCACACTCCGGCTACCTTTGTTCGTTCCGCTAACCGAGCACCCAGGAGATCCAATATATTGTATATTGCCATCTCGATCCGTTCAACCACAGAACCAAACCTGACAAGTTCATCCACACAAGCATTGTGTGCCAACCACAACGTCTTGCTCCACCTTGGGCTCGTCAGATATACCTTAAAGCCAATTCGTGTTGTTGATGCTCCTACTCCACCTTGAGAATAATCTATGAATGTTCAGCACTATCTATCTCGAACTAATTAAAGCCGCTCAAATCAGCCTCGTAACTTTGGGTTCTGATACCACTTGTTGGGAATACGGTGTGACCCAAATCGGAGTTGGCCCATGAGATACGATATTGGATTGGGCCCATATGTCTTAAAAGGGCATTCACATGTAAGGCCTGAACCAATTCCAATTATCTACACCTCATGATCAGACAAAAGAAAGAAAGAGATCTGATCAAGGAGTCATCGCCTTTGCTCAGGAAGATTGCTACGGGTTTGTGAGTGATTTCAATTATAATCTCTTTCTTTTCTTCTTGAGGGTGATGAGGGGGTTGAATCTATTAGGGCAAAGGGTTCAACATTGATTTTGTCAATCTTGTAATTTCACCTGAGTTATAAAGATTAGGATTTATCCAGGTGACGTAGTCACCACTATATACTTGTCTTTATCTGTGCTTGGTGTTCGTTAAACATGGATTGGTTATCTCAGGTAGGCTGGCCTAAAGCTTCCACTGCGGGCACTCTTAGATACGGTGTCGGAACCCTTGCAGGACATGTTTGATTCCCAATATCTGGTATCAGAGCTACTAGTTTTTGGTTCTGGCAACTATGTCTACGGAGTAGATGAACACTCGTATGATCACCCTTATAGGGAAGAATTGGGCAATTTGGAAGCAAATGTTGGAGGATCTACTCTGGTGCAAGGGCTTACATGGTCCGTTGGAGAAAAATAACGTTAAGCCATCGGACAAAGTGCTAAAGACTCAAAATGACTGGATCGGAAGTCTGTTGGATTCAGCGATGACTCGGTGTTTTATCACGTGTCCATGGAGAGTTCGATAAAACAATTATGGGAGAAGCTACATTCGTTATACGAAAGAAAGACGGCTGGCAACAAGGCATTTCTGATTTGCCAACTCGTCAACTCAAAGTATACGGAGGGTGCCCCAGTGGCACAACATCTGAACGAGATTTAGGGTATTATCAATCAGCTGTCTGCGATGAAGATGGTGATTGATGATGAGCTTCAGGCCCTTTTTTCTTGTGAGTTCTCTACCAGAAAGCTGGGAGACGTTGATGGTGTCGGTGAGCAACTCCGCGTCTGGTGGAGTTGTCACGATGGAGGCAGTCAAAAGCAACTTGTTAAACAAAAAGATCCGACGTAAGCAAGTAGAATCGTCGCAGGAGTCCGCTCTGGTGGCTTCTGACAGGAATGGAAGACCCAAGTCACAAGCGAGAACAAGGGGGAGTTCTCGGAATCTTGCTACTGTAGACCGCAATGAGGGCTGCTATCAGTGTGGTGAAAGGGGTCATATCAAAAGGAACTGCATGACGCTCAAAGCTGAGAAGGCCAAAGGCAAAGATGATTAGGAGGATCTCATGGCTATGGGAGATCTCATCATCGCAGCAACCGATACAGAGGAACCTTGTGGCATGTGGCATGATGGAGATTGGGTCATGGACATGGGGGCATCGTATCACGCCACTCCATATAGGAGGATCTTCACGTCATACCACAATGGTAGGTTTGGACGTGTAAAGAAGGCCAACAAGGGGACGGCTGCAGTTGTAGGCATCAATGATGTGCACTTGACAACGGAGCTTGGTGAGAAGCTCGTTCTCAAGTATGTGCGACATGTACCGAGTTTGCGCTACAACTTGGTTTCGATAGGGAGGCTAGCGGATGGTGGCAATCGCAGTTTGTTTGGGGACAAAGATTGGATGCTTACAAAGGGTTTCCAACAACTGGCTTACGGAGATTTATGTTGTGGCATGTACAGGCTCAAGCCGCTGAGTTGTACAGGCAGTACACAGACATCAGATGGATGCTCGAGGGGTATTCGACATGAGTTGGATCATCGGGAACTTGCTGAGGAGGGGCTTCGAGATACTTTGAGGATTACGGAGGATTCGGTTCGTCAAGACAAAGCGACGATTGGTGATGAGCCAAATATTGAGGGTCAGTATGTCGGTCCCATGACAGCTGGTCGGTCTCCGGGTAGGGGTTGCTTCACGGATTCGGTTTTGGCGATGGGGGTTTGCCAAAGCTTCATGGAGCGACATTGGTTTCAGCAGTTTGAGGCCAGAGAGGAGATCAAGGTCTGCAGCAAACTCAATATGAGGCGGGAGCGTCACCATTCACACAGTTCTGGGAGAGTTGTGGGTCATTGAAGACATGTACAGTGCGTGTTGTTCTGCTCGAAGACGCATGTGTATGGGGGAGCTTGAAGTTCGGACACGAAGGTGGGGAGATTCAAGAGTTGGAATCTCGAAAGAATCGAACCGTCCGCTTGGTTGGGCCAGCCAAGGGTGAAGAAGCTCGTTGGAACGTTAACACGTTTCGGTAGAAGACGGAAGTCGGGGACAAGCAGTCAAGACTCACGGTGAGGATGATAGTCAGGGACTTTGGTCCAGCCGTATCATTGATGTCGGCAGGATCCCAGTAGTACAGAAGGTATTATGCATGGCAGCTACTGTCGACGTGACGGTCGATGAGCTGGAGACGAAGGAAGATGCAAAGCAACTCGGAGGGTTGGAGATCGGTGGAATGGGGGAGCAGGAACTCTGTCGTGGGATGACAGGCATGGGGTCCAGTTGAGAAGCCATGGGGCCAACACCCTCTCATCAAAATGGAGGGAGAGATTATTGGGGTCAAGTCTGGATTTGGTGAATTTTGGAGTCCAAATATGGTCAAAGATTTGATTTGATATAATTTAAAAATCTACATTAAATATAAGATTTGATTATATTTTAAATTTGTATCAAATATTTAATTTTATCATATTTGGACGTCAATAATTGGTGTTGGACTATTTTAGGTGAAATATGATTCTTATTTTAAGGTTTTCTATTTAGAAAATTCTATTATGACCTAAATTAGGATTTCTCATCCTATAAATATAGGAGGAGGGTGGAGGCACAAAGTAATAGCACAAGTTGGAGATTCGGGGTACTCGTCTACAAAAAATCTAAGAGAAAGTTCGTGCTTTGCTCTTAGAACTTCGCCATCCAAGACAGAAGGAAGAAATAGATCTAATCGATGAGTCGTCGCCTTTGCTCAGGGAGATTGCTACGGTTTGGTGAGTGATTTCAATTGTAATCTTTCTTTTCTTCTTGAGTGTGGTGAGGGAGTTAAATCTATTAGGGCAAATGGTTCAACATTAATTTTGTCAATCTTGTAATTTCACCTGAGTTACAAAGGCTGGAATTTGTCCAGGTGACGTAGTCACCGCCATATACTTGTCTTTATCTGTGTTTGGTGTTCGTCAGACAGGGGTTGGTTATCTCAGGTAGATTGGTCTAAAGTTTCCGCTGAGAATACTCTCAGACACGGTGTTTGAACGCTTACAGGACGTGTCCGATTTTCAACAATGTAGTGGTGGAGTTTAGCTCTGGAACGGTGAAAACAGATTGGTTTGTAAATGGGCTAGGTGTAGTTATTTTAGTGAAAACAGATCTCTACCTACATATATTTCATGATCATGATTATCCCATCTCCTTAAATTAAACCTAAGACCAAAGTCTCTCTCTCTCTCTCTCTCTCTCACCAAGAAGAGGTCCAATGGAGTTCTCCAACAAAGCCAACCTCATCAACCAGAAGTGGCTCCTTTGCACCTTTGCCAGCTTTTTGGGCTTCCTACTACTCTCCCTATGCCTTAACCAAAGCCACCAGCTAGCTGCGGTCATACCATCCTCCCTACTCTCTTCCACTTACTTGTCTAGCATCGAGTCGTCGCCAACCTACACTGCGGTAGAAGCGATATCACCTTCTCCAAATTGCACCACTGTTATAGCAGGGCAAGAACCCTATGAGTTGCCCACGAAGTCGAAATTCGAGGAGGAGGGAGGGAAGTGCGATGTCTTCGACGGGAGATGGGTCTACGATCCAAAGGCCTACCCACTCTATCACTGGCATCAATGTCCGGTCCTCGACGCTCAGGTGAATTGCCAGAAAAATGGGAGGCCCGATTCGGGCTACGAGCATTGGAGGTGGGAGGCTAGAGGGTGTGAGATACCAAGGTATTGCTGCAGGACTAATTTTAACAAATTTTAGCTTACTTCTTGACATGTACGTAGTATATTTGAATTAGTAGTGTTTAATTTTCGATCTTTCTTTGTACTTTTGGAAGGTTTAATGCTACTGACATGCTAGAGAGGTTCAGAGGGAAGCGAGTGGCGGTCATCGGAGACTCGCTCAACAGGAACCAGTGGGAGTCTCTCTCGTGCCTTCTGTACCCTTCGCTTCGCCCCTCGCGAGTCACTGTTAAAGCTTATGGCGCCGATATGGTCTTCGGAGCCATGGTAAGACTTGAAACCTTCAGAATTCTAATTGTGTTATAACTTCCACTTAAATGTGTTGGGATTTTACATGTATAATGCTAACTAACGGCTTATAAGTTGGAATTCGACAACGTACGTTCAGCTTAGCCTATTTTGTTTTCTCAATCATATATCCAAGTTAATTAATGACAAATGCAAGGATTATAATTTCTCGCTGGAGTTCTTCTGGAGTCCGTTCCTCGTGAGGCAAGACGAGACGGAAGATGGGTCGACGGTTTTAAAGCTTGATAAGCTTCCTTCTTCCGCGCCGAAGTGGAGAGGAGCGGACGTCATGGTGTTCAACACCGGCCACTGGTGGACTCACACCGGGAGGATGAGATCGTGAGTTGATTAATTAGTCTTTGGTTAACGAACCCGAAGGGCGTTACGTTTGAAACTACTTTTTCAAGTGTAAATTAGAGTGGTGCCGGATTTCTGCAGGTGGAAGTATTTTGAAAGGAAGGGAAAGCAGGTGGAGGAGATGGAGAGCAATGTCGCATTTGAGATTGGGCTATCGACATGGGTACGATGGGTCGAGAGAGAGGTGGACAGCACGAGAACCGCAGTCTTCTTCCGTAGCTTCTCTCCAGAACACAAGCAGTGCGTACGCAGACATATCAACAACCCATTGATTTTTTGAAATAGTACTGTTTATATTTATGATTTAACCAATCGATTTACAAGTAGCACTACAAAAGTAATATAAAATAACAACGGAACAACGATCGATTTGCTGGTATGTCGCTATAGACTAATCAACGACAGAAATAGAAACAAAATATCAATGACGAAATAGCGACAGAATATCAACGACGAATATTTCCGTCATATTTTCGTCGCTAACTTAGCATTGAAAATAGCGGCAATTTCTGATATTCTTTGTGTATCAGACATAAATTGTATCAAAATAGCGAAGAAGATGTTAGTCTCTAATCCGTCACTAGGTAGTCGCTACTCCGTCACTGATGAAATTTTCGTTGGTCAGTCGTTGCGTATTCGTTGATCCGTCGCTAATTTGAATATTTTTTTCCAGAATAAAATATTTTCTGCTACTCATAACCTGTAACACAAAATATATATAAAAAAAACACACAGATCCAGTGGCGTAGCCAGAATTTTCGTTGGGGGGGGGCACGACGCTCACTATTAATTTTTTTTATAATAAATATATTTATAGTTCCAAAAATATCATATATTAATATTAAATATTACAAACTATTACTGAATTAATACGAATAGAAACAATATAAAGAATCAACTAATAATTGATTAATACAAATATGAATTATGATTCACCTATCAGCTTAGGATAAGTAATTCATTAATTGGGTTGGTTTCGAATAAAGAATGTGTTGCCACTATAATCAGTTATAACAAGAGTTCCATTGGACCTAACCTGACAGAAGTTTTTTTTTTTTTTTTTAATCTCTATTTCCGCCCTTGTCCCCATTTTTAAATCCCCCGACACGTCCCCGTAGGAAAAAAAAAAAAAAAAAAAACTAGGTGTCCGTCGGGTTCGGAAAAAATTCTCATCCATAATGACATCATCTAATACTTTGAAGTTAGAAAATACATACAACTACCTAATTGTCCTTTTTTATTGTAAGTGTGCTAGGAGGCTTTGACATTATATATATATATATATATATATATATATATATATATATATATATATACATACGGTGATAAACTGGTAAGTGTTTGTCAATATAAAATCTATCTTATGAACTTTATTCTTTTAGTGATGTATATACTGTTTTACTAAAAAAAAAATTATTCCATGTGCGATCTTCAGAAAATCAATATATTTAGAAGCTTTTTTATTTCACAATAGACATGTTCTCGAAAGTATACTACTATGCTATGATTATATGTTATGTTGAAAATTATTTCTTAAATATATTATTTCAAATATAGCATTACAGTATATATATATATATATATATATATATATATATATATATATATATATATATATATATATATATATATATATATGTTGAAAATTTATTTCTTAAATATATTATTTCAAATATAGCATTACAGTGTATATATATATATATATACTTTTAAAAAATATAAACAAAAATTTAAATTTTGAGTGGGCGCAGCCAGCTCCATGTGGCTACGTCACAGCACAGATCCAATACACATCCATACTGCCTAAAAATTTGCATGCAGGGGAAACTTACAATGGTGCTACAATCAGACCCAGCCGATGCCGAGCAACGAGACTTACGTGCAGTGGTTTCCGAAATCCATATCGTCGACAATAGAGAAGACCATCGAGAGGATGAAGACACCGGTAAAGTTCCTGAACATCAGTCGACTGTCTGAGTACAGGAGAGATGCACATACTTCCGTGTACACTGTGAGGCGGTGGAAGCTCTTGACTGAGGAAGAAAGGAAGCAGCCTCAAAAGTATGCTGACTGCAGCCACTGGTGCCTCCCTGGACTGCCAGACACCTGGAATGTACTGCTCTACGCCTCCCTCTTTGGAGATCATCCCTCCATAGATCATTAATTACTACAATTCCCTTTCTTGTTCGAATTCTTAATTTCCTACTCACTTACCATGCATATACATGCATGGAGGAACTGACTATATATTACTTATATATATATATAAACATAATGCATGTTATGGAATTGTTCTTGTACTCGGTGCCTCGAAAGGGATGAGTTATAAAAAAAAAAAACAAGAACACACATTTTCAAAAGATATTTCTTATCCTGATGTCAAATGTGAGGAGAGCTAATGGAGGTCAGTTAAGTGCAGGTGCCCAAATTCATTGTAGCAATCTGAAGTTGAAAAAAAGGGGTTAATGGTGTGCAGCGTATGCTCTCTTGCAAGCAAGTGAAGTTGAAGTGATGAAAGTACTGTGACACTTTTACCACATTTGTGTTATTATGGAGCTTTTATACTTATAATTGTTGTATTTCAAAGTTGGATTTGTTAAGTTATCAAAATTGGTCTTCAAAAAATACACATAAAATTGTTGCTGTCAAATTAATACACATTTTGATCATAAAATATACATAGAATTGATGATATTTCCTCAATTTCAACATTCTTTTTCAATTTTCAATTTTCAATTTTTAGACCAAAAGGAAATCCAAAACCCAAGCATTTTTTTTTTCAAACAGAATCGAATCTCTTGTTCGATTTGGTTCTCGGTCGAAAATGTTACTAAAAAGTACTTATAATATAAATAAATATTATTTTCCAGAGATTTATAAGAGAATAAATGAACAAAAACGAAATTTGTTACCGGCCTCCGGAGAAGTCGTGCACGAAGCACTGCCCTAAGAGTTGATCCGAGGTCTATGTGCAGACGTTTCTCGGAAGCTCATAGTGTTAAAACCCCATGACTAACGGGTTCTCTTCGTTGCACACAACTCGGAAAGAGAGACCGAACTTAGCTCTGCCCAGAGCAAGGATTCAGAGAACAGAATGGTTTGAGAGAAGAGAGATAGAGGTTTCACGTAGGAGAGTTTTCTGTAAAAAATGAAGGAGAATGAGACCAAATAAATAGGCTGAAGGTGTTGCAAGGTTCAATGAATCTGGCCACAGATAGGGTACTTAATGGCTCATAAACAGGCCATTAAGGAGCAAATAAAACGTGGAAAAAGGCTGTCAAAAGAGCTGTTGTAAGGTTCAATGAATCTGGACATGAGCCTCAACGTTCAAATTTGAAAGAGCCAAATGGGTTCAAAAAATAAAGAGCAGCAAAAAGATTTTTGGATCCCAGCCCGAACCCGAAGAGTAAATTGGATCGGCATTCGGCACCCGCAGGTGTGGGCACGTACCCGCACCCGTTATGCGCGCCGAACCGAACCGAGTCGAGCAGGGCCGGGCGGCGACGACGGCGCGCGCGTGTGGCCCAAGGGGTTCCCCGCACAACATCTTTAAGAAAGCAATGAAGAGGAAATAATATATACACACAAGGAGGGGTTGGCCCATCCGATGTGGGACTAAAGGAAAGAAGGAAATTGAGCTTTTTCTCAAGCAAAGCTAACAATCTCCCCCCAAAAGGTCAGGTTCCGAAATAGAAGTAACAAAGAAATTAAAAGGAAGAGTTTTTGGGCAGGTATATACTATGCATAGATGAGATGGACTACAGCCTTGAATCTCACTTAGTGACTATTGTCTTTGTCTGAAGAAGTGCTTGATGGACTATGCCTTGAATCAGACTTCTTTCACTAGATTCAGAAAATAGCACACATAGTACGCTAGAGGTTCTGGGTCTAACGGGTGGCGCTTTTGGTTGGCCATGCGCACTAATCCAATTCATGAGAGTTGTCTAGGATCGCCCTGTCCCATAGTCGTAGCCTTCACGATCTCTCATATAGGTAAGTCCTTAAGGGTTGGTGATAGGTTTCAACCCCGCATATCAGCTTGGACCTATTAAGAGTTTTTTAAAACTCATCCTAACCATATCACTCAAGAACACTGTCACCATAGGGATGGGGAATCATTGTACGCATGTACAGCCACTTGGGCATTTTAGAGTGAGAATTTAATCTCAGGTCAGTGTTCCATAAAAGTCACCTAAGTCCAGCTTGTTCCTACCCATTGAACCGGCTTCTTGGGATCTCCAGTCAGACTCGGTTAGGTTGCCACTGCGGGTGACTTTACTTATGGGCTTAACCCCATCCCCCTCGATGATTCTAGGATCAAAGTCCTAGACAGACCCTTTGTCAAGTGGTTTGCAAGATTCTTTTCTGACTTTATATAGTCAAGAACCACATATTTGCCCAATAGGCTCTTTATAGACTTGAAGCGCAGCTGCAGGTGCCTGTTCATCTTAGCATACACAGAATTATGTTTTAGTAGTTCCATAACAGATTTATTATCATAATTTATAGAAATTGCAGGAACATGATTAATAGAAACATGAATATGCATAATAAGATTTTTTAGCCATTCGGCTTCTGTACATGTAGTGTCCAAGGCTATCATTTCAGAGTCTAGTGCACTCCTAGCTATGATAGTTTGTTTACATGAACCCCAAGAGATTGCAGCTCCTCCTAGAGTAAAAACATATCCAGTAGTAGATTTTACATCATGTGAGTCAATTACCCAGTTTGCATTTGAGTAACCTTCTATGATATCATGGTGTCTATTATAGTACAACATATAATCTAGAGTACCCCTAAGATATCTAAATACTCTTTCTAATGCTATCCAGTGTAACTGATTTGGGTTACTACTATATCTACTTAGTCTCCCAACAACAAATAAAATATCAGGTCTGGTCCTATTTGATATATACATGAGAGAACCTATCATCTGAGAATATCTGTGTTGTTCTATAGGAGAACCCTCATTCTTCTTTAGAACAACATTACTGTCATAAGGAGTAAGGACAGGTTTTTTATCAAAAAATTCAAATTTTCTTAGCATTTTCTCGATAGAGTGTGCTAAGGATAGAGTATAGCCCTCCTTGTATTTGGACAGTTGTATGCCTAGAATCAAGTTAGCTTCACCTAGATCTTTTATATCAAACTGGATGGATAAATAGTCCTTAGTATTAGTAATAAATTCTAGTGATGATCCAAATATAAGGATGTCATCTACATACAAACATAGGATGACACAACTTTCATCTAAATTTTTTGAGTATATACATTTGTCATACTCATTTGACACAAAACCATATTCTGAGATGATTATGTCAAATTTGTTGTGTCATTGTTTGGGATCTTGCTTTAGGCCATAAAGAGATTTAACTAATCTGCAAACTTTTTTTTCTTGGCCTTTTGTAATAAAACCTTCAGGTTGCTCCATGTAGATTTCTTCCTCTAGGTCCCCATTTAGAAATACTGTCTTTACATCCATTTGATGGATTGACATATTATGAATGGATGCTAAGTCTAGGAGGGTTCTGATAGAGGTGATCCTAGCTACAGGAGAGTATGTATCAAAATAATCAAGTCCCTTTTTCTAGTTAAAACCTTTGGCTACTAATCTAGTCTTGTATTTCTCTATGGTACCATCGGCTCTAAGTTTCTTTTTGAATATCCACTTACAACCTATGGATTTACTACCTAAAGGTAGGTCTGCTAGAAACCAAGTATTGTTCTCCATGATGGAGTTATACTCACTGTTAATGGCTTCTTTCTAGAAGGGGGCATCAGGAGAAGATATTGCTTCTTCATAAGTTGAGGGATCACCCTCTATCAAAAAAGTGAAGAAACCTTCTCCTAAGTTCTTTTCAATTCTTTCTCTTTTACTCCTTCTAGGTTCTATATTTTGTTCGGATTGTGAACTAAATATTTGAACATGAAAGCTGGTGGACGGAGTAAGAGAGAGATTGGAGGGAGAGGAAGAAATTCTATCTTTAAAGGGATATATATTCTCAAAGTAAACTGTATCTCTTGCTTCTATAATAACATTGTTAGAGATTTTATTTACTTCTGAGTGAGTAACAAGAAATCTATTGGCATTGCTATCTAGGGCATATCCTATGAATACAGCATCTACAGTCTTATGTCCAATCTTCCTCTTTTTAGGTTCAGGAATTCCTACTTTAGCTAGACATCCCCAAACTTTGAGATAATGGATCCTAGGAGCTCTACCTTTCCATAATTCGTAGGGAGTCTTATCATTAGACTTACTAGGAATTCTATTAAGGATGTAACAGGCCGATAATAATGCTTCTCCCCACAAATTATCGGGAGCACCTGAGCTGAGGAGCATGGCATTCACCATGTCTAACAGGCTACGATTCTTCTTTCAGCAACTCCGTTGGACTGTGGTGAATATGGAGCAGTTACCTCATGGATTATTCCGTGGTCTTCACAGAAATTGGTCATATCATTTGATGTATACTCTCCACCATGATCTAATCTAAGAATCTTAATCTTTCTTTCTAACTGGTTTTCAGCTTCAGATTTATAGACCTTAAATCTGTCTAGAACTTCATCTTTGGTTTTGAGAAGATATGTATAATAATACTTTGAATGATCATCTATAAAGGTAACAAAGTATTTTCTTCCACCTCGGGTCAATACCCTATTTGAGTCACACACATCATTATGAACTAGCTCTTGAAGGTCAGAGTTCCTTTCTACAGATTTGAAAGGTAGTCTAGTATGTTTGGCTTGAACACAGATCTCACACTTATGTTTATCATCTATTGGAGTCTTAGAAATAAGATCTAAGTTCATCATCCTTCTTAGGGAACCTAGATTCACATGACCTAATCTACTGTGCCATACATTTGAGGATTCTACATTTGAAACAACAAAGGAAGGATCTAAAATTTTATTCATGGTACTCAAAATAAAAAGACCATCTCTTACAAATCATTTTCCAATAAAGGAGTCATTCTTAGAAAATACTACTTTATTTGCTTCCATAACAATCTTGTACCCAGAAGCTACAAGGAGAGATCCACTAACTAAATTTTTTCTGATAGACGGCACATGTAACACATCATGAAGAGTCAGAATTTTTCTTGAAGTCATCTTTAGATCTATTCTTCCTCTTCCTATAATCTGTGTCGCTGAGCCATCTCCTAGAATTACACCTCCTCCACCTGATTCCTGATAGTTTGAAAAACAGGAACGATCAAAGGAAACATGAACATTAGCTCCAGAATCCAACCACCAATCGTCAGAATGGTAGAAAATATTGACTAAGGGTTGATAGCTTACAAACTTGAAGGAACTAGAAGAACCGTTGAGAAGCATGTTTGCTTCTGGTTTGGCAGGACGTTTCCCTTTGTAAGAAGTCTAGACAGCTTCCTTCTTCCTATGGAAATAGTTGGTGGCTTTATGGTTTGTTTTACCACACACAAAACAAAATCTCTTCTGATCCTGAGTCTGACCAAAGTTTTTTGGTTTATAGTGGTGATGGTTTTGGTGATGAGGCTGAGGGTTATGCTTCTTCTTGAAGAGGTTCCTTTTGGGTTTGTGGTGATGATTAGGCTTAGGTTTGTCTTGGAATTCTACAAGGTTTATCTTAGCTTTAGACTCAGACTTAGGGTTAGACCTTAGCCTAATTTGCTCTTCTGTTCTAATTTTCTTTAGGACTTGAGCAAAGGTAAGGTCGCCCTGGGTATGAATGAGGTCTTTCTTGACATCAGACCAAGAAGGAGGGAGCTTGTCTACCAAACAGGCTATTTTATACTCAGTAGAAAAGAAAGTACCTTTGGCTTGAATATGCCTAAGATATTCTTGGAATTCATGTATTTGATCATTCATGGGTTTATTATCTACCATAAAATATCTGTTGAATGAGGAGGAATTGAATCTTTCGATTCCAGCATCATCATAGCTATATTCATCTTCCAAAGCTTCCCAAAGTTCTTTAGCACTCTTATATTAAAAAAATATGTCATATAATGATTCAGACAAAGCACTTAAAATTTTATGAAAGCAGTGGTAGTCTATTTCCTTTGGTGTTTTGGGTTTAGAGGAGCTGGTGGATTTGGACACTCCTACGTCAGACTCGGTATCATCAGAATCATTTGTGTTGGGTGTGAAACCATCAATGGCTGAGATCAGCCATAAAGTTGTGAGCCAAAACTTCATTTGACTCTGTCATCTCTTAAAATATGTCCCGTTGAACTTAGCAGGTTTAGCAGTAAAAGTCTCATCCTTGCCAATCATTATTGCTATTGAGAAAAACTGAAACTGAAAGATATGTATTTACTCAATAACAATGTCCAATGATTTAGAAAATAGTTCAAGTGATTTTGCTAATCAATCTTAAAGTCTTTAGTCTATCAAGTGTAGATTAACTTGGGTTAGCTGTAGGGGCCGGTTCCCAGCTAGCGGTGGTCCGAAAACACTTAAATATCGTGTCGCTTAGGGCTATTTACACCCGGTTGACAGAAGGACCCTTTCGGCTTATTCCCAAATTTATCTTTACTTTTAGAATTAAGACTCAAAGTAATTTACAGTTTCACTTTAACTATTTATTTACTTGTAGAAAATAATTTCTATTGTTCTAAGATGCAGTAGAAATATGTTCAAACACTATTTTCACAAGGCAAGGTATTTAAACAACTTGATATGTAAGAAATTGTTCAATTATAATTAAAATTTAAAAATGATGCAAGTTGTTTCAGAATCTTATTCAAATAAAAAGTACTAAAGTTATTTAATTATTTTCTAGTCACAAAAATTGTCTTTAAACAACTATGAACAATATAGTTGCAAACAAACAGATTAAGCAACTAAGCTACAGCAGAAATAATTTTATTGGTAGAAATAATTTTATTGCAAACAAGCAGAATAAGCAACTATGAACTTGTTATTCTATTGTTACAGTAGAAATAATTTTATTGCTACAGTAAAAATACTTTTATTGCTAGAAAAATAATTTTTTTTGCAAACAACAAGGATAAGTAACTATGAATTAGTTATTCTACGATTAACAATAATTTTTCGTAACAGGAATAAGAATCAACTCTTAGATTGTTACTAAAAAGTACTTATAATATAAATAAATATTATTTTTCAGAGATTTATAAGAGAATAAATGAACAAAAACGAAATTTGTTATCGGCCTCCGGGGAAGTCGTGTATGAAGCACTACCCTAAGAGTTGATCCGAGGTCTATGTGCAGACATTTCTCGGAAGCTCCTAGTGTTAAAATCCTCTGACTACCGGGTTCTCTTCGTTGCACACAACTCGGAGAGAGAGACCGAACTTATCTCTGCCCAGCGCAAGGATTCAGAGAACAGAATGGTTTGAGAGAAGAGAGATAGAGGTTTCACGAAGGAGGGTTTTCTGTAAAAAATGAAGGAGAAGGAGACCAAATAAATAGGCTGAAGGTGTTGCAAGGTTCAATGAATCTGGCCACAGACAAGGTACTTAATGGCTCATAAACAGGCCATTAAGGAGCAAATAAAACGTGGAAAAAAGCTGTCAAAAGAGCTGTTGTAAGGTTCAATAAATCTGGACATGAGCCTCAACGTTCAAATTTGAAAGAGCCAAATGGGTTCAAAAAATAAATAGCAGCAAAAAAATTTTTGGATCCCAGCCCGAACCCGAAGAGTAAATTGGATCGGCATTCGGCGCCCGCAGGTGTGGGCACGTACCCGCACCCGTTACGCATCGAACCGAACCGAACCGAACCGAGCCGGGCCGGACGGCGACGGCGGCGCGCGCGTGTGGCCCAAGGGGTTCCCCACACAACATCTTTAAGAAAGCAATGAAGAGGAAATAATATATACACAGAAGGAGGGGTTGGCCCATCCGATGTGGGACTAAAGGAAAGAAGAAAATTGAGCTTTTGCTCAAGCAAAGCTAACAAAAAAACCTCTAAACGTCCATGGATCCAGATTTGCGTATCTCATGCTTCACCTTAGATACTTCATTATTTGATACTGGCCAATATCATCTTGTTGGAAAAATCATATACTTGACAATGAAGGCCTTTTGCACACAGTTGTGTCGGTAAATTTATGCATACACCGACTATCGTTCAATGGGAGGTGGCTCTTTTCATATTATGCTACCTCAAGAAGTATCCAACTCAGGGATTATTGTTTCGTCCAAGATCCTCTCCGTCTTTTCCAGGCTTATCTGATGCTGACTAGGCTAGCTATATTGATGGTCCTCGCTCTACCACCGGTTATTGTGTCTTTTACGGTGGTAATTTATATCCTGAAAAAGAGTAATGTTATGACTACAACCATATATAGCCTTACAACTTTCTTACAACCGTCTAGGTGGTGGTTGTCAATTGGGTCCCCTCTCTCCATGTGAGAAGTGAGGGGAGAGAGAAGACCAAATTGGCAACTGCCACCTACGTGGTTGTAAGAGGATTGTAAGATTTTTGGTTTTAATTTTAGGATTATTGTCTGGAAAAACAAGCACATGACTAAGGACCGTGCCATTGCACATTTAGTTTGGTTGAGGCCTCTTCTTTATGATTTGGGATTTCCTACCTCTTCAATTGTTCCATTACACAGTGATAATCAAGCAGCGTTTCATATTTATGATAATCCGATGTTTCATGAGCCAACAAAGCATATTGAAGATGATTGTTACTTTGTATGCTCGTTTTCCTTCTCATGTTCCCTCAAGTTGCAAGTTGGCTGATATATTTACAAAAACATTGTCACCAAAAATATTCTCTTTTCTTGACAAGCTAGACTTCAGTACTTTACACTCCAGCTTTATAAGTATTAGAGAATATACTTATTAAAACATATATTATATTTTTATTTTTATTTTATATAATTTGTTTTCCTTGTATTATTCTTTTTTTTTATATAGTTTCAAGTTATGACAATCTTTTCTTGTATTCTCCTATTCTTTAGCCTCAAGTTAATCATTCGATTATACATATATTACACATATATTACGGAATACAATACATACTCCAACTTTGTTCAGATTTATAGAAGTCTCAACATATAACTATACGATAATGATCATATTTCATGTGATAATACTGTAACTAATGATATTTAGATGAAATTAAGCACAATACACTGCAAAAGAAATGACTCAAGTTCCACAAATACTAAGAATCCAAATGAAAACGCTTATCAGCCAACACAGTTTAATTGGAATCCTACAAATAGAAGTATATTTTGTACATCAATCATTAATTTGCATTATTCAATTTTCCACAAGGTCAAAAATATTTGTCCAGTGATAGTTAGTGAACATCTAGTGAGTACAGACTACTTAGCCAGAGCTGCAGCAAGCTGAAAAGGAAATAAATGGATAACAAATGTCATGAATGCAAAGCTCATATAATTAAGCAAACACAAATGATCCTGTTAGCTAGACCCGGGAAAGAAGGCTTCTAATGAGAACTTGTTTCTATAAGCACCTTCTCAAAAATTTGTAATTCTTGTACTTTTCTAGGTTGCAAGTTTATTCATACATCTTCACTATTTTCACCAACATGACTTTTATTTCTATGAATGTCATTTATGGCGCTGTTCACAACACTACACTTTTCTTGATGGTTTTCTTTTCTGTTGGAATGTCATAATAGCAAATATACATTTATTACAGGTTTACCGCATTCGTGCAAATTAGTTAACATGCCACCAAGTGTGGAAAATATTGCATAGTGGGATTACAAAGAAAAAGGTCCGCAAACGATTACCACATGGCCTGATTTGTTAATTTTGGCAGTTTGGACGTGCTAATGTTGAAAACGGGCGGCTACTTTTAACATGTTCAAACATTAAGGGATGTGTGCTTGTACTTACCTCTTTTTTAGGATTGTTTCAATAAATTTTCCTTGGTTTACACATCCCAGTATTTTCTTAAAAAAACTATATAATAATAGTAAGGGATGCACAAACTTCTACTCTTGCTTCCATCTTTCTCACTTTTGTGTTGGAGATTATAGAGTTTTTACCATATTCCCTACTTTGTATGTGTCCATACAAGAGTAGCACGAGTTCGGTTACTAGTAGGAATAGTTCGGTAAATATATTAAAGTCAGTGGTCGTTCTAATCTCTTGTTATAAATAGATCAATCTTCTGTAATTGTAAATAACAAAATAATTTGTATGCAGTTTTGAACGTAGAAAAAGATCTCTAAACTACGTTAAATTTTGTATCTTGGTGATTATCCTTTTTCATCGTTTGTACCACGTTTTTAACAACTAGTATCTGAGTCTTATTCAAAGGTTTGTGAAAAAAAGTGGGAGCGATGGCAACGGAAGAAGTTAAGATCAAGATTGACAAGTTTGATGGAACCAATTTTAATTTCTGGTGTGCATATTGAAGATTATTTTGTATACAAAGAAGGCTCATTAACCTCTCTTGGGAGAGAAACCAGAGAAGATGTCAGATGTTGATTGAGAGTTGTTATATAGACAAACTCTGAGAGTCATCTGTTTGACGATTGACTAAAATGTTGCGTACAACGTCAAAGACGAGATCAAGACTATGAATGGGCTAACTAAGACGTTCTCAAGTATGTACGAGAAACCAATATCTGCTACAAAAGGTACATCTTATGTCTCTTCTATTTTATCTAAATATGGAAAAATAATGATCAAGTTATTTCAAATATATATAAATGAGATCAACTCAATTACAAGTCAACTAAGTTTTCTGGGTATTGACTTTGATGATGAAGTTTGTGCTCTAATATTGTTGATCCTTGTTGCCAGATAGTTGGAGTGGCACGGTAAACGTCATGAATAGTTAAGATCAAGCAATCATGGTGCACTACCAAAATAATACATATTAGCGACGTCAAAAAACGTCGCTAATAGGTAAAAAAAATATCGCTAAAATATATTAGCAACGTAATTAGCGACGTTTTGGTGTTATCGCGTAATCCATGGTCGCTAACAAAAAATTTGTTGCTATTCGTCACTATAGTGACGTATATTTGTGGCACGTACATGTCGCCAAATATTTTGTTATTAGAGACGTTCAGCTACGCTGCGTCGATATATCAGCGACATTGTATATTGTCGCATAACGTCGCCAAATCAGCGACATTATCATCGACGTTTTGCTACACCAATGCTGACCTGGCAGAAATTGTCATGTTAGTTTTTTAGCGACGTGTAGTGACCTTTTGACATAGATTAACGATATCCTTGATAGCAGTTAGCGACGTTTTAACACATTTTAGCGACGCACTGTCATATCGGTAAACGTCGTCGAACGTCACTAAATTTTAAAAAACCAGAAAAAATAAGTAATTTCTAAAATTATTTTCCAACAAAAGTCTGCCTGCAGTTATAAAATTACAGTTTATATAAATAGACCTGGAGCAACCCTCCGTTGAATTCCCTAGGTTCGCCGACCCCTTCGGTGGAACACTCAACACCAGTACATACACAAACACGCAAGAATATCGAAACACGCAGGAATGTCCCAACAAAGATACATGAATCTAAAATAATGTCACATCCGTCTCATCGAAATAATGTAGTAAAAAGTATGAAATAAGTACATCAAAGACCCAAGAATGGGCCAATACACACCAACATACTAAAAAGTCCCAATAAGAACTACTGCGGATCAGGAGGAGGAGGAGGAACATTTTCGTGCATCTGGGATAAGAGGAAGCTATACTACTCCTGAGAAAGCATCACCGGTCCCGATAAAGGAGGCAGTGGAATCGTTGGAGTCGGTGTCGATGTCGATTTCGATGCCGGCGGACCAGGAGGATGTATCTTCTCCAATGCCAGCAGTCGAGCATTGTATGAATCCATGGCAGATACCATCGTCGAAGTGTTCGTCTCCACCGTCCTACTCAACAAATCCTGCGTCGTATGTATCCTCACAAGTGAGTCACTCATGGCCATATGTGACCCCTCCAGCTCCGCATGTCTACTCTCCATAGACGCAGCCAGAGTTACCAAGCTGCGCTCTATTGTCTGGCTCATAGTCCTGAGCTCTGTAAGTCTGTGCTCCGTCGTCTGGCTGAGAGTCCTAATCTCCAATAGCATACGCTCAAGCGCATCAAAACATGCGATGATTGTCGCATCATCGGTCTGCGGCTAAGACTAGGGCTGCTCTGTAATCCTCTATAGCAACTTGTCACGCAGGTCAGCAATCTGACGGTCAACACTTTCCTGGGCTCGTGCCGACGCCTGCCAAGGCTACGAGAAATGCACACTGCCAGAGGAGCCCTGAATGACTATGTCACAACAAAGGCGTCGTAGGATCACGTACCGTAGTACATACCTCTCTGAAGACCACCAACGTCGGTCATCCAGAGCTCGTTCACCGACTGAGCTGTAGAGGGCTACTAAGAAGTACCAACCCCTCCTCTGCAGGTGCACTAGCAGTCACCCGCTCACGTAGTCTAAGATACTCGTCCTAGAAAAATGCTTACTAACGTCTAAGGTACTTATTAACAACTATATAGATATATATTTGCATATTTTTAAAGTTATAGTAAAACTAACACAAGGTTAAGTAACGTACATAGGTCTGCGTGGCCTTCTCATCGATGAGCTTTCTGCCCTTCCGATGGGTGGCCAGGAAGACGGTCACCATATTTGCATCATCACCCCTCTGTACCGGTTAAAAATTATATTGCTTGTTATTAAAATTAAACATCTTATCCTGATTTTATTAAAATAATATATATTTAATAGAATACAAACCAGACGACGAAAATTTTCTGTCATGGGAATCAAGTGACCACACAACTTTTCTGCCCTTGACCTAGCCGCCTTTGCCTTCTCCGACCTCTCCATGTACCTGGGTTTGCTGAATCTCGCCCTCATCGCAGTCCACTGCTCAGGCATGATCCAACCGCAGATCGGGGCTCCATCGGGATCACGATCCTTGATTGCATCACGGATCAGTTTGGCGGCGACAGAAGAAAACTGCTCCTCGATCTTCTCAGCCCGCTGTGGTGGATAGAAATAGGTTTTCTATAAAAAGTAAGATAAAGAGTTATATAATATGCATAAATAATTATTGATATTAAAAGTAAATATATTTTTACCTTGAAGTGGGCAAATCAGAATACCTTTCTATTTTCAGGAGTATCTGAGTAGTTGATCCAAGGCCCACCATAGTTCTGCCTCAGAAACACCCCCAGTGCTCTCTATACCGCCGACGGACAATATCTATACAATGATAATTAAATTCATGAATATAAACATATAATCATTTGGCTCGTCGGTCCAAAATGTTAACTAATTAACTTTCTTTTGAGGCTCGTCGATCCAAATCTTCATTATTGTCTCATCCGGTGGTGCGCTTGGAGGATCGCTCTTAACATGTGAAGACGGAGTCAGCTTGACCTCCTTCATCTTCTCCTCTGCCTCTATGGTGCCGTCAGCTGTAGGAACACTGGAAGAGGGAGTAGTCTTAGGCCTCGAACTACTCGTCCTAGGAGTACTACCACGTCGTATCATCGACGGAGTCGGAGATGCTAAAGATTGGTACACTGGAGTACTCTGCGGGGAGGATCCGAAACTAGTAGCCTGTACCGGAGGAGCACTACATCTAAAGGATCGACATCTGAATGATCGGCATCGTCCGACCATACCTGATAATAACATATGATAATAAAATAAATATACAAACTTATAAAAAGTTCATAAAAATAGACAGGCCCGGAGTAACCCTCCGTTGAATTTTTTGGGTACAAAATATCAAAAGTATATAAAATATCACAGTCACACAATAAACATAATATAAAAGTATCACAGTCACACAATAAGCATAATATAAAAGTATCACAATCACACATAAGCACAATAAAAGTATCACAGTCACAACCACAAGTCTTATCCAATTTATCAATCTCTCAAGGAAATCCAATACGCAGGGGCAGAACTCAGTCCCTCAGATACTTCGCATAAGAAGTGTCTAGGTGATCAATCTTCGCTATAGGTGCTGGGTGACTAGAACTCCCCCTCTGAGCTGGTGACTGCCCAATAGTAGGAGGTACCACTTCCTCCTTAATAGTAGAAGATGTCACTTCCTCCATAACAACTGCTTCTAATTTAATAGTAGGAGGTATCACTTCCTCCTTAACAGTCACTTCCTCCTTAACAGTAGGAGGTACCACTTTCTCCTTAACAGTCACTTTCTCCTTAACTGTAGGAGGTGCCTCTCTCAAGCAATGTGCACGTACACGTGCTCGGGTCATGGGTGTCATCTGGTAAGATAGATGGAAACAAAGAATATAATTAATAATAGATATAAATATATGTATCCATACAGTTAAAATAGATGTTACATTCCACATTAAAAATATAATACATGGCTAGAGTTCTAAATAATTTTTTTTTATTTTTATTCCTCTTTTAAAAATTTATCTTCTTCGGTTTCCTCATCCTCCTCTTCCTCTTCTTCCTCATCTTCATTTTTATATACTTCATCTTCTTCTTCGAATAATTTTACCTCTTTTACACGATTAGACGTGTAATGAGCAACTTTCGATGAGTCAACATCTACAATATTTGTTACAATAGGTAGCTCATCCTCCTGTTAAGCTATTTCATTAAAGTCAAAGGTATTTTGAGTTTTCGTCATGCATATTGTCTACCAATCCAACCTCGTTGATCCCCGTTTAGGATAAGTTGTGAGTACACGAGCTGAACCTAACTTGATAGGACAAATGGTTCATAGCCTTGGTATCGACGTCGGTAGTTTATATCCACAAGACCATGCTTGTCTATTTTCCAACATTGATCTTGGATAGGATCGAACCAATCACACATGAATAACACGATCCTAGCAGACTCTGTTCCATAATTATATGTCAACTCCACAATCTTCCGTAAGATGCCATAGAAATCATTGCCTAGATTGACGTCTTTATAGCTCTAAGATCTTATACACAAACAACTATTTTTCGTAGAATCGAGATCCAAAAAGATGTCTCTTATCGGAGCTTTTGTTGACTTGAACCTAAACCCATTCATACAGTAGCTTGGCCAAATTTTGACGGCATAAATTGGTCCCTTGGCTAGAGTTTTAATACACTCATTTTGAGTGTTGTGTGGGGACGATCGACCTAAATACCAGGTAAGCGATATTAAGTTCAATGTTCTGTTAAATAGTGTGCAAGTACATATACAAAAAGATCCTTACATATGCACTCAACCAAGAAGGGAAATAAAGTCTCATTTCCTGTTCTACTTCTTCATATGTTATGTTTGGTCTCATCGACCTCACATCTTCATTAAATGTGCTAAAAAATAACAAAATATCGCCCAATTAGTGTAACAATATTAGCATATAGTATTACATTATGATGACTTAAACGTTAACATATTAATTACTTACCCCTCTAGCTTCTTCACTTTATCCTCATCACAGTTGAGTAATATATAAAACTGAGCAGCCCTTAGCTCATCGTCATTCAGATATCTCTTTATTATTTTTTCTGAAGGCTTACCGAAAGCATTGAATACTTTCAATATTGTATCATTAGATTCCTGATATCTGTCATCGTTTCTCGGAGCTCTTGTTCTATTAGTAGCAACATGCAGCTTGAAATACATCGAGCAAAAGTTTGTAATCTCCTCAAGAACATAGGCTTCACAAATAGAACCCTCGACCCTTGCCTTGTTTTTTAACTTTCTCTTTAGTTGCTTCAGGTGACATTCAAACGGGTACATCCACCAATAATCGATAGGGCCACCGACACGTGCCTCGTAGGAAAGATAAATTGGTACATGCTCCATGGAGTCAAAGAATCCAGGAGGGAGCAATCTTTCAACCTTGTATAGTATTACCGTAATATCCTTCTCTTGCTTTTCTAAACGATCGACGATCAACTTGGTAGAATAAAGATCTCTAAATAATATTCTAAGCTCTGTTAAAGGATCTTAAAATACATGTGGTAAGAATTTTTGAAATGCAATCGAAATTAACCTCTCCATGAATACATGACAATCGTGGCTCTTCATATCCGTCAGTTTATTCTCCTTTGGGTCGACGCATCTTCTCGGATTTGACACGTACCCGTCTAGAAATTTTAACCCCTGAATCCACCTACATATACTTCACATTCCTTTTCTCTATTAAATTCAACACAGGGCGTCTACATATTTCTTTCAAGTCCAACCTGGCCTTGGGATTGTCTTTCGTCTTCCCTTTTACGTCTATCACAGTATTAACTATGTTGCCAGACACATTCTTCTCGATATGTATGATATCAAGGTTATGTCTGATCAGATTGGTGCTCCAATATGGTAGATCCTAGAATATGCTCCTCTTCGTCCAGTTATAAGTGTGACCAAATATATCGCACTTGTACCCCTTAGTAGGCTCTTCGATAGCACTTGATAAGTTTTTAACCTATTTCCATATTGTGTCTTCGGGCCACCTTGGAGGTGGATTTGGCTTCTCCGTAACAACGATACGAAATGCATTCATGTTCCTCAGGAACCGATGATCCGATGGCAGAAATTATCGATAATAATCAAAGAAGCACGATTTTTCTTCGTGTTTCAAATGGAAAGCCTTAGTGTGGTCCATGCAATATGACCATGATTGCTCTATCCTGATAACATGTCATAATCCAGAAAGTCGTTGATGGTCCACATAAGTGTTGCCCTCATCTAAAAAATTTGATTTTTTGAAACAAAATACGTGTGGGCGCCTACTTCCCACAATTGATTCAACTCATCTATCAACGGTTGCAAGTACACATCGATGTTCCTCTTCGGATTATTCGGACCCAGAATAATAACGGTTAAGAACTTAACCGGAGTCTTTATGCACATCCAAGGCGGTAGGTTGTACAGTGTGACGATAATAGGCCAATATGAATACTGGAAGCCAAAATTCTGAATGGGGTGAAACCGTCGGACGAGAGCCCCAATCTTACATTATGTGGACCCAAAGCAAAATAAGGATACTCTCGATCAAAGTGCTTCCATGCTTCTCCATCGTATGGGTGATCCAACACTCCTTCAATATGTTCTCGCCTGTGTCAACTCATATTTTTGGCAGTCTTCTTCACCATAAAAATCTCTGCAACCGCAGCGTCAAAGGCAAGTAGTACATCGAATCGGTCAACTTTCTTGTACCGACAGGCCTTCCTGTACCAGTTGTCTTGCAGCGATCAGCACCACAAAATTAGCACACGTCTTCATCCTTGTCATCTTTGTAGTACAATATGCATCAATTTTCTCGTATCCCATCCAGAGCGATCTCACCATCCTCTTAGACCGGTGAAAATCTTTAGGTAACTTAGCACCCGCCGGCAAGATCTCTATAATCAACTCCATCAGTCAGTAGTAGCATTCTTGCGATATGTTAAAATTAAACTTGATGCTCAACAGTCTTGTAACCACCTCCAATAGTGAATGATCCTCACAACCAGGATATAATGGAGTCCTTGCATTCTCCAATAACTCCATAAACTTTGCAGCACCGGTATTCGGTACCTCCTTAATTGTATCAAAATTGTCCGAATAGAAACTAGGCTCAGCAGCATCGAAAACCATGTTAAACCACCAGTCGTCGTAATCAACATGGTCGTGGACACCCATATACGGCTCCATATAAGGCTTCGGCTCCGATGCTAAAGACACAAGTTCTCCGTGTGAGGTCCACTGATAGTAATTCGGCATAAAATTTCTCGAATAAAAATGATATCACATCCACTTCTGAGTGATATTTTAAGTTGCGATATCTCACACACGGATACTTAATTTTGGTATCGTCCATGTACTAAGAAAATGCTTGGCGAACTGCAGGAACTGTTCCGCCTATGTATGAATTTATCCTGTACACCGCACATGTCATCAAGATGACAGTTATACATCCATGAACGATTACGCAGGTAGTAATTCAGTTCCATTTCTAGATACTTCTGAAAAGATGAATAGACATCGTTCAAGTATAATATCCAAATGGATGCAAAGATGGATACATATGTTCCTCAAAGCAATTAACAACTCATATTAATACGTGAGTATTCGAGTTGTGATGCGTGACTATCCATATCGTGGTTCATGAGTATCCATTTTATAATTTGTGACTATCCGAAAACTAGTAGACATATGGACAAGTCTAATTTCAAACCCTATTAAATAGGTGTCGTCACGTGTTCATTGTCTTCCTTAGGATCCTAGTTATTCTACTTTTATAATAAGTATTATCTATGTGAAACTATTTACCACTTGACTTATATATATATAGCTTGAAACATAAACCTAGTTACGCAATACATATACCAATGTTGTGCCACAACCACCCGAACATGAACTCTTATGTCATGGATAGGTTTGACACTACTCTAACCCAAGTTGAATATGAGTTCTAGAATAAGCCAATATCGTGTCGTGTCTCAACTTTGAAGAGTCATTCCCGTGTCCGCGTATTACTATAATATTGTCCTTGGTTATTTTTGATATAGGGGCACACACTTATACTCTATTAGTACTCTCATACCAAGACCCCTAACACTCACATTTCATATATATCTACTACCTCTTCACAACTCCACCAATTTCATATATATCTCCTACAATCGCTAAATACATGTTATAATTCTAAACCAACTCTATTTGACCTTTGATGCAAATGCTAAAAGATAAATTGTAGTCGCATGATTATCAACATTATCTCAACATTATCACATGAGAAATATGGATTAAATCACACTATACTATAAATTTTTCTTTGCATACACATGCATTTATGAATTTTCTATCTTTATTTTTCTTTTACAAATGAACATATAATTCTAGGAAGTTAAATCACACTATATTAGGAATTTTCAAAGAAATATATATAATTAAAATAGGGCTTGTGTGTGTGTGTGTGTGTTAGTGTGTGTGTGTGTGTGTGTGTGTGTGTGTGTGTGTGTGTGTGTGTGTGTGTGTGTGTTTGTGTCAGTGTGTGTATCGGTGTCTGTGTTCATGTCCATGTCTAACTTAAAAATGTGTGTGTGTGTGTGTGTGTGTGTGTGTGTGTGTGTGCGTACGTGTGTATGTGTGTGTTTGTGTCATTATGTGTGTGTGAAAGTGTGTGAGTGTATGTGTCGTGTCAGGGTCAATGTTAGTGTTTGTGTCTGTGTCTGTGTCATGTCAGTGTGTGTATTGTGACATGTTTGTGCTACGAGAGAGAGAGAGAGAGAGTTAGGGATAGGGTTAAGGTTTACCGAGATGGCTAGGGGTTGAATGATGAGGGGTCGATCGGAGGGTAGAAGGACCGGTGGTGGGGAAGAGGAGCATCGGTGGGGAGACCGCGACCACCGGAGGGGAGAAGGAGGGTCGGTGGGGAGGAGGAGCGACGGTCGACGAAGGAGGCTAAGGCGATGTCGGTGAGGGCGACACCGAGGCGAGCGGGTGAGGGGGGTTGCGGGGGCGGGGGGGTCGCAGGGTATTTGGGGGAATGAAATGACTAAGGGGGAAATGAAAACTCAAACCCTATATTAAAAACTTCAGCGACGTCTTTCAAAGTCAAAGACCTTGCTAAACGTCGTTGATTTTTTAATATTTAGCAACGTATAGAAAATTATGTCACTAAACATCTCTATAATAAAAATAAAAGTAACGTTTTATGATATTTGGTGACATGTGCTTCCGTAATATTTTTTTAGTCGCTAAGGGTCGCGGACAGCCGCTAACAGCGATGTTATGCGACGTTCCTTTCTGGCATCGCTAAATTCAAAAATTATAGCGACGTCAGTGAAAAATATCGCTAAAAATGTCGCTATTTCATCAAATTTTGGTAGTGGTGGAGAAGATAAAAGAAAATAAAATCTGAATCCATGAGGAGTTAATAGAGAGGTGGCCCAGGTTGTTAGTACTGTTATAAGAGAGGACACCTAAGAAGAAATTACAAGCTCAGAAAGAGCAATAGTGAGAACCATGATTTCACCAATTCCGTAACCACACATGAAATTATAGAATCCCTAATTCTAAGTATGGATAGTCCAATTGAATTTTAGATGTTTGGAGATTATTTCATGTTACCTTAAAGAAACAACATATGATAAATTATGTCTCTAGTAACATTGGAATGGTATATCTTGCTGATGATGAGCCCTTTGAATATTATGGAAAAATTATTTACATCTAAAGATCTCTAACTAAACCATAAAGAAGTTATAAAATATGAAATATGTTTTAGGTTTAAAAAGAAACCTGATCTCTATTGGACAATATGATGATGAAGGGCATTATATGACTTTTGTAAGCGGGTCATGGAAGATCATAATTGTGTTATCATCTCAGCACGTGGAAAAAAATATAGCACTATACATTTGAATAGGCATGTCAAAGAGAAAGTAGTAGTAGCCAATTCAAATTCAAATTAAAAGTTGTGACACCTTAGATCGGGATACGAGTGAAAGGGATTATGGTGTTATAATCAAGAGGAAAGTAATTTGGACTGAAGGTTGTAGATGTTGACTTGGGTGAAGATTTTGTTTTCAAAAAGTAGAAGAAGGTGTGTTTCTCCAAATCTAGAAGAGAGTCAAAGAAGAGAAAGTTGGAGCTTGGAGCTTGTACATAGACATATGGCATCTCTTGGAGTATCATGTTACATGTCAGGTTCATCGATGCAGCCTAAAATATATAGGTGTATTTTGTAAAAATAAGTCTCATATGTTTGTTTTTTTTGATAAGGTGGAAGTTCTAGTTGAGAATGATTCTGCTAAGAAATTAAAGTTCTTGAGGTCTGATAATGGTGGAGAATATGAAAGAAAATAGTTTAAAGTTTTTTGTGTAGCTAATGACATCAAAATGAAGAAGACTACATGAGATTACATGGGTCGTACTAAAGCTTTCTGGGTAGACGTAATTAGTACATTAGCCTACTTTACCAAACGAGTACCATTTGTCCCATTAAAAGTGGAACTTTCAAAGGAAACACAGAAAGAAAATTAGGTAAAACTTTCACATCTAAGAGTCTTCAGTTGTGAATTTTATGTGCTAGTAGATTGTGATAATATAAATAAATTAAACCCAGGGTTTAGAAGATGTTGGTTTGCATGGTTACTATGCTGATAAGTTTTTGTTTTGTTTATGGGATGATAAAAATTAGTAAATCTTGAGAAGCGTGAATGTAGTATTCAATAAAAAAGTTGTATACAAAGATAGACATATTGTAGAATCTAATAGTATACGAAAACAAGATAAAAAACAAAAATATATTGAGTTGGAAGATGTTTTCAAAATATATCATTAGTGAGATGACATATGAGAGCATTAATGTACAAACAGATTATACTATACTTGTCACGACCCGCACCCGGTATAGAGGCACGAGTACATGGGTATGTTCATCCTACACCGCAGCATCGGCAGTAGAATGCTGTCTGGGTCAACTTAACTATCCACACACCTCACACAATATATATAAGATACCTGTCATGCTATCTCAACGCTAAATAGAGGGCAAAATAATAATATGATAATGATAAACAATACTTAATCACAATAACAAACTAGAGGAAGAATGGCACGATATGGATTAGAAGTAAAAGAATGCAAGAGTCTTAATAAAAGTCCAATCTCCACATAAAACCTAAAAGAACAATACATGCCACAAGTCTACTAAAAATCAAATACAACTCATAAAGAAAAGTCTAAGTCTCTCCAGCTGGTGGTACTATTTCAAAAGGCTCTACGGGTACTGGCTCAACTTTTTCGTCATCCTACAGTCCTCTAATGAATCATCTAAAAAAAATATCTAGCCAGGATTGGAGCAAAGTATAACCCAATTGTAGTTCCAATAATTGACAAAAACTATGATACAGGAATAAAAATAAATGATAGAAATAACTGAACTAACATATATCATGAGAGAGAGAGAGCATCATGGTAAACATTGGCAAGAGATGAGAATAATATGCTGAGGAATACTGATGTAATAAACTGGAATAAAGAAACAAAATAATAAATGTGTCTTGAAATATTAGCAAAATATGTTATCCGCTTAGGCCTAACACGTGCTATATATAAAAGGTGAGCTAGCGTGACCACGCGTGAGTTGTATGATCTGCTAGCTATCATGGGCTATACTATATCACGAGCTATAAGGTATGATCACTTATTCACTAATACTTCCCCATCCCCCGAATAGTACACGGGTCCAAATTATGGCACGTTATAACATGTATATCACGATGCACGGTCTATAATATCATGCACTATGATCACAGTCTATATAATCACGAAGATCTTATGGTAATCACCGAGTAATCACAAAGCATGACACGGTGATCACTGAGTCATCACAACAATAACATCTCATGTCCAAGATCCACGTATACCAATCCGTGTGACCATCGTGTCAGGAATCAAATATCTCAATACTAAATACATAAAACATAGAAGCTGTCAAATTAGAAAAGTATCAGAGAATGTACTCGCCTCTGGTCCTGAGCAAGTGGTGCTACTCGATGTCTGAGCTGGTATTACACACACCTAGATAAGAATGGCATATCAATTGGGTGTAATAAAGTGATAATTAAGTAAAAGGATGCACTAATATGATTTCTAGGTCATCTCTAGTTAAGCTAGGTCTAAACTAGGTTAATACTAGCTAAACTAGGTATTACCCTAGAGTATAACTAATATCTTAACTATTATTAACTATATCTATCATACACGATCTAGCTTACACTAACTGATATCAATTACATACTAAATGTTAACTCCTAACTATTACACTAGTGCACCTACATATAGCTGAACCTTCATTAATTGATACTAACCTATCTATTTATACTAACAAGGGATAAGCTAACTGATACAATATTAATGTAGCCAATTATCTAACTGACCTTAACTTACTACTGTTATTAACTGATACTAACACTAACTTACTTAACTATCTAATATACTAACTATTAGTTAACATATAACTGATATAGATATATACCAACAATACTAATTGATATCCCATTCTCAGTCACTTAACTGCCAAATATAACTGATACCTCAAAATTTCTGATACTTCACCCCCACTGACACAACCTTGTATCCAACTTAGAGTCTATGACTAGTAATATCAGTATACCCCTCTTCTTATAACCTCACAACTCCAAATACTCATTGAACACCCTTTAAAATCTGATACTACATCAAGTTATTACCCCTAATTTAGTACACATGGCCACCAGATGCTGAAATTAATCAGCAAACCAAGAAAAATTACTGTCCAGGTTTTCAATCCAGAGCAGGTTGCTGTGAATATCCCCCCACTACCAATTGTAACTAACGGTTTGGTTGTATACTGTACTTCAGACATGGCATACCTGAGCTATGATCTGATATAATAAAACAAGGTATAGCACTGCATTGCAAGCAACTGAAAGAAAACTCCTATCAAACAATAACCTCTGTTTGCAGTTACAACACCACCAACATCCTATTTGATATACCACATGTGCACATCTATATAACACTTTCATTAACTACACAATAAGGTAGCCCGACTGTTGGTCAGTCACTGCTCTGTGCATGGTGCTACAATATGCCAAGTGAATGCAAGAAAGGATCTTCCCCCACATTAGCAACTTCCAAGGCTGTTGCTTAAACAAACCCGACCCTATTAACTCACTTTACTACTAAAGCCCCCTTCTATCGCTAACATCTGATGCATACATGCTCATCAAATCACTGATACATACATAAGTATCATAACAGTCATTTGCCACCCCAACTGTGTATTAGCTCTTGCCCTTATGTTGTAGTGCCCAAGGGGCAAATCGACCACTATCCTTAAGATATTATTGTTCAAATTCAGACCCTGACAGCACAGTGATACAATTATTATTGCTTACCCTCTAGTGTACCAACATGCCCAAGCCATTGCAGAATGCACCCTATAATACATAGTGACAAGCACACAATACTATACATACACTGGCACATAGGATATAAGGGACACCCACACACACAACTGTATGTAGTCCCCTCATTGCACACAGTCCACACACAGATATCTCACAGTGTCATAATATCAAATACTAAGCATGCATAGCTAGAATACCATGATACGCATCTAATTGATGTGTCCAAATCACTAATTCTCCATATAGAATACTTCTTCATACCAAATATAAATACTAATAACTATTGTAACTAATTACAATAGAAATTATAGAGAATTATTCAAAAATACACAAAATGGCCTCTGTATCACACGGTAGCACACTGTATCGCGATAAGGCCTACTCGTATCTAATTGTCGATACGTACTACGTCCCACAATCCTGATCTAAGTCTAATTAGATTTAATTGGTCTTATGACACACAATTGATGTGTCAAACTCGTAATTCTCCCAAAATTCATACAAAAAGCTATGTAGATGACACAATATACTAACAAATAGCCTAAAAAAAAATTTCTTATAAGTAGCCCTATACCATGGTGCGATTCCTGCGGTCAAATGTATGATTTGGGAGCTACAATTAGAATGAATTTAGAAATTACCAATTGGAGATGGATTCCCAATGAAAACCCCAAGTGGACACGACCTGGACACGAGCTCTTCACCAATGCTCTTTCTCCTTGTGCTTCTTGCTTCTCCAAGCTCCAAGTCTCCTTGAAGGATAAAAATGAGAATGAATGAAAGTGAATTGAGAGAGAAATCAATAGAGACAAAGTGAGAAAATTGGGGATCTAGATTTTTTGGATCAAAATGAAATACAAATGAAGGAGGAGAGAGAGAGAGAGAGAGAGAGAGAGAGAGAGAGAGGAGACCCCCTTATGTTTGGCCGGCCCCTTTCACCTTTTTTAAATCATATATTAAAGTCTTATTTGCCCCTATATGAGGAATTATGAAGAATAATTAAGGATGAATATTTTAGGGAGTTTCTACACTGATGTAAATTAAGCTAATCCACCTAATTAATTAGTATGAATGGGTTTATTGGGCTTAGTCCATGATGGGCTCACTATTTGTCATGACGAGTCTAATTGGGTTCACAAGTATCAAGTCTAACTATAGGCTGTCCACTAATTAATGAATAATAGCACAACAATAAATATTAATTATTAGCATAATAGAAATAATTATTAATTACTAAAAAAATTACATGCAAATTTTCTAAAATACTCTCATATAAAAATGTGGTAGTGACAATACTTGTAGTTGAACTCAAAATATCAAGCAGGATATCTCGACCACATTAGTAATCTTCTTCATATTTGTACTATTTGTTATTGTTTGATAGAGGCAAGATAGGATCTTATTCCGAAGCAATGCAAGTTGAAGACAAGTTGTACGAGTAGTCAGCCATGAAAGATGAGATGATGTTGCATCAGAAGAATCGTACATGGACCCTGATAGAGTTACCACAAGGCAATATTACAGAATAAGTGGGTCTACCAAGTCAAAAAAGAAGCAGTAAAAGATTCAAGAAAAGGTTGGTCATGATGGGCTTCCAGCATAAGGTGGTAGTCCAATGTATTTAATTACATTTTTTTATTATTTTTAATCAATTAACTTTATCATTATGATCACGAATGATTATACAATCATTATAGTCATTGTACTTAATCTTACCATAGTCTTAATATGCACCAATGATATCATACTTGCTACTATATGTATTACTTTCTTCACCTAATATATATTTGTAGAAAAATAATAAGTAAGATCAATCATGGACATATACAATGAAGAAACCATGATGGGTTAAAAGACACTACTTACCTACATGATTTTTCTGAACTACCTACAACATCTCCGGGACCAAGTACTCGAGGATTTTGCTATCCAATCAACGAACAGGGGTCGAGAGGGTAGCACCCTCCGTGGAAGGTTAGGGAGCGAAGCCCCCGAAAGGTATACATATTTTCTGATCTACTAAGCATTGAAAACTACTATCAAGAAAAATGTCACATTTATACAAAAGAAGAATCCAAGATATCAAGACATCGTTCTTAATGTAATCTTTGATCTTTTATTTCAAGTCCTTAGGTTTATTTGTAACTCAATAGAGAAAGACAAATGATAGCTAAAACCAAAAAATAGCCAAAACCCAAAATTAGAATATGGTTATCAGACCAGTATACCGGTTGTATACCTCTTATTCAGAGCAAGTTTGGCTTAAAAAATGGCATATCGATGATATACTACAGTATACCAGTTGTATACTGTTAGTATGATTTGACGCATTAAATGCGCTTAAGGACTATAAAACTAGTTGTTTATGATTATTGAGCGATATACTGCCTACATAATAGATTTTGGATTATTTTCTCACTTGTTATTTAAACCCAAGTACATTAATTTATTTCCCACTTTTTCTACTTCTTGGAGCCTTCACTTTCTATCATTTAGAAGATAAACCTCTCTACATAAAAGACATATTACTTGCCAAATCATAATGAGTTAAAGTTGTATTCAGTTATAAAGTTCAATCTTTAAATTATTGTGAGAATATCAAAACCCTTTCTTATAATAAGTTGAAGTCCGCGAGTTTTTAGATCAAAACTTGTGTAGAAGTTGGCGAGCCTTCGGATCAAAGCTCGTATTGTAAATATTTGTTATAATAGTGGACTAAAGCTAGAGAGAGCTCTGGGACTATAGTGCCTCATGGAGGATACCAGGATACATTGGGTGTTGGTATTATTGCCTTCTAGCACTAAGATTTAAATTGCTTATCAGCATTCCTAATTATGCTTGATTATTAGTTAAATCCTATTCACCCCCGGATTATTTTAATTGGTATCAGAGCAAGGACTCTATTTTTAGGCTTAACATCCTTAGAGTAGATCATTATCTATTATGGCATCATATTCCTTCTCCGATAAAGAGGGTTCTATTTTTAGTAGCATAGACAATCATGTTTCTTCTAAATACGAGAAATGCTCTAATTTGAGATTTATGAATAGATCTATAGAGATGCTTAAAAAAAATTCATTTGTCGAATAAAGATTTTTCCAAAAAAATTGTTTATTTAGAACAAGCAAATGAGTTGTTGAGAAATAAAAACAATGAATTATTATCTAAATTTAATTCTCAAAGCTCTTATTGTGTTTCTTTAAAGAGTTTAAATGATGCATTAATTTTAAATATTAAGACACTATCCTCATCGCTAGAAGAATTCAAGAGGCTAAAGCATAAGTTAATATCTTTGCATGATTCTTCTATTGATACTTAAAGAAACAAAATGATGACTTATCTCTAAAATTAGTAGGTTTAAAAAATAGAATGAGTTATTAAATGCTAAATTTGATTCTCTTACCACTTTGCATGATGATTTGTCTTTAAAGTATGATAATCTTAAAACAAAATCTTCCACTACCAAAATAAGTCAAATTAGCGACGTCTTTAGCAACTCCAGAAGAAGATGACACTAATATTTTAGAATTTAGCGACGTCACTGTTGGCGACATTTAGCGACGTCTAGTGACTATCATTACTATTATGGAAATGGACGATGTCGAAGAGTCACTGAACGTCGCTATATTTTTAATAACAGCGGCGTTTAACGACATTATTATATTTACGAAGCAATATATTAAAAAGTAGCGATGTTTAGCGATACCTTTATGAGATGTCACTAAATTTTTTCATATAGGGTTCGAATTTAACTTTTTATCCCCTCCACACACACTTTCGATCATTCCAAAAATTACCCCCCCCCCCCCCCCGCCCGACTTTTCATCCCTCCCCTATGACCCTGGCGCTCCCTCCCCCCGGCAATCCCCTCGACGATCCCCCACCCCCCTGATGCCCCCTCTGACTGCACGCTAGGCTATCCACCTTCTTTTCCTTCGACCCCTCTTAGGCGGTCCTCTCCTCTACCCTCCGTCGTAACCCACCGGCTCCCCACGCCTTCGACGCACGTCCCCGTTCTTAGGTGAACCCTAATCCCTAATTCTTCTTCTGACAATGATATGGACACACTAATACGGACATGGACACACATTGACACTTATATGGACACACACACACCCTAATTCTCAAGTTTAATTAGGGTTAGTTTTGATACATTAACACGGACACAGACACACATTGACACTGACATGGACACACACACACACCCTAATTCTCATATTTAACTAAGGTTGATTTTGGCATATTGATACAGACACAGACACAGACACTGACATGGACATGCGCACACCTTAGTTGAGGAAATAAAAGCAGTTTGGAGGGATAGAGAAAGGTATTATTCTGGTTGGAGAATTTGGGGAGTGGGAGGATTTGGATAGGGAGAGTAGTTTTGAGTAGGAGACGGGAAATATTAGGGATTAGGATTGGAAAATCTAGGCTTGCCTAAATGAGAAAAACCTAGGCTTACCTAAATTGAGATGATAACATTTATTAACACTTGTTTAGTGAATTTTTAGGTTTATATGCCGAACTTCGTAATAATCTACAAGATCATCGCTTAGAAAACTTTTTTTAACCTCGCCCTATTAACAACCCCACATACGGTGGATCCCCACTATGGTCTAGATTAATAGTTATGACTATGATCGTGCTTATGTTGGATACTCTGAATTCAAGTTTCCATGTGATTCATTATCTGAAAAAAGGTTTACATCTGTAAGCCTTTTGAGGCTTTTAGAGTTCTACCATATTTTCAAAAAATCCTAGACAGGCAAAGAATGAAAGAAGTAAAAGTCCTAAAAAAATTAGCAAAAAAAATCTAGAAAAGGAAATTTATAATTGTTAGCATCTTTTAGGATTTTTGGTAAATCTGGAATAACTCTAAAAAATTTAAAAGGCTTGCAGAAGTAAATTCACTTTTAAAGAATTGCTCATAGAGGAACACGTAACGACACACATATCCTTCTTTATTTATGTTCAAGATAATCGAAGTCTAGTTTCCTTATCATGACTACCCGTATTCATAACACATGATTATCCGTGTCATGATTCGTGATTACCAACACATATTACGGATATAATTAAATATAAGTTATTATGTATTACTAATTACTAAATGTTCAAGATAGTCAAAGTCTGGTTTTCTCAACTCATGACAGCTTAACTGCAGCACACTTACTCATACGAGGTTGAGTTTTCTTCTGGCATATTTACTAGGATATTCAAATATTACAGAAAAATGCTCTTGATTATCTTTTCTGTGCACAAAATTTTGTTTGTGAATTTTTAACAATGAGAAGGTTAAGTTGTCATACCCCAGTCCCAAAATACCTAGGACCATGATATGTGGCAATGGCCAGCTACGTATCAAGTGGACTCCAGTCAAATTTGAATACATATATGATATATATAATAGAGCATCATGACTAATATTTTATGTAAAACTGTATCTCAATCCGCAACAATAATAGACATCAAGAATGAGCAATATGGTTAGTGGTCTGCAGCCCACTAGCATATATGTCCGATTAGACTCGAAAGAAAAATATGAGTCTACAAAACTAGGCTATACAGAGAATAAGTCAAGATAGTCAAAAAATATAAGTACGTGAGATTATGATGAATGAAAGTACAAATAGATTAATTTCATCAAGAATCCATAAAGACGTCCGGTGGAGACAAATCCACTACTAGTAGACGATAAGATAAGGACAAGAAAATAAACTAAATCCATGATAAAATTCAACTAAGCTTTTGTAAGGCCATCAACTGTTGTCGTACCACTATCAGGTATCGGTCCGTAAGTCTCTGGGTACTCCTCGTCTGCTAAGTATGAAAAGAAAATAGGTCCTAAGTGGGACGTAACAAGATACATATAAACATATCGAATGTATAGTAAATAAGCATGCAAAAGAGACAAGAAAATAACTATAAAAAATAGAAAAACTATAACAATACCTCGTCTAAGAGGGTGGCATGCCATGAGAACAACGGTATCAATCATAGCTATAGGTAAATTGGGTAATAGTAATCGTAGTCCGGTGAGGTACTAATAGTCACATCACTAGTCTCTATCATAGCCCAGTACGGCACTAACGACCGAGGGATCAAGTGAATAAATCTTTATCGCAGTCCGGTGAGACAATAACGAGTCAAAATTTGATCATAATAGCCAACATCTAATAACGGTATCCTCGCCTAGGAAACTAAAGAAATAGGTCAAGTCTACATAGGACAAGTCAAGAAATGGTCAAGTCAAGTCCAAGTAATACGGAGACACAATATCACGTCAAGTCATACGCACAAGTATATCAAATATGTGACATAAAAGTAGAGACGAGTAGCATATATAGAAGTAATAAATAAACATCATGAAGCATTTATGAGAAATATATGATAGACAAGAAAGAAATATGCATGAAAAAAAATAAGTAAAAATAAGCATGCATAATACTGTACAAAAGTTGCGAAGGTATCTTTCCTGGTGTTTGTCCAAATACACTGAGTTATGAGTCCAACGTCTAACCATGAACGATCTTCATCCATCACGTACCCATCGTACAAAGTTTAGCACAAGTTAGATCTACAAATTCTACGAATAATTGGTGATCCTAAATAACCAATTTTTCTAAGATATTTACTAATAATTCTGAATAAAATTATTTAATATTATATTTTTCTATATTAAAATATGATTTATATATTAACAACAAATTCTAGGCTATTAGAGCCAAGTTTGCAAATATAAGATTTATGGCACGTAAATCGAGGTATTCAGTTGACCAAAGAGTCAACTGACATGAATTCATGTCTGAATTTTGAGTATACCATCTTGTAGATTTTAGTATACCATCGACGGTTCATCCAAATCTCTGATCATTTGTAATATATCACAGTTATAAATTCTAATTTTATCGATCGCTAGATTGCTAGGGGTCTAGGGTTTGCACGAATTAAACAAGCTAAAAAATTAATCTAATAAAATTTAGAAAATATTTATGTTAAAGTGCTCGGTATCATCTTTCCATAACATCAAACAGATCATAAATCCAAGTTTAGGATCTCCTAAAATGTCAAAAATAGCGTACCAAAAATATGTTCGAACAACCGACACTAAAATAATTTTACAGAATTAATGGCCAAAAATTATAGAAAACAGGTTATATTTTCGAAAATCTTACCTCGATATGGTTCTAACAAAAAAAAATGGCATATGATTCGGATTCCAGAGTTAGGAGATATGTCACTTCCAACTCGATGCAGCTACTGAAAAATGAAGCTAATTTTTTGGCAAATTTGGGCTATTTTTTGGCAAAAAATAGAAAAAATGTTTAATTATATAAAGAAAAGTAGAGAGATTATATATGTATTTATTTTATATTTATTTACTTTAATATATAGGGTTTAATTTAAATAGGTGGGAGTTAATTTGTCAGGATGTGATATGAATGAGGTTGCTTTTCTAGTAGACTTAGGATTATGATAAATTTAAATATAGTTTTGATTTATCTATATCCTTTATAATTATTATGGATAATATATATAATCTACTCATATATTTATTTAAATAATTTATATCTAATTTTATTTGTACAAGGTGTAATTATTAACACTAAACTAACATGTATCCTATATTTAAGTATATAGTACAATCAAAATTCTAAAATAATTATTTATTCCATTAGTTATTTTTAATTACTTATTATGAAGCCTAATTTAATAATTAAAAATTATTTAAATAATTTAAAAATTGGTCAGGGGGTTTACATAAGTGTTTCCTTGGGTGATCTTTATACCTAACTTCATATCGATGTACTAGATTGAAGATGGTTGATGACCCATGAATCATCTTTTTCTTGTACATTGATTGAAAGTCAGGTATAGATCAACCAAGAAAACACTTAACCCCCTCATTGTTAAAAATTCATAAATAACGCCTTGTGCACAGAAAAGATAATTAAGAGCCTTTCTTCCATTTGAACATCCTAGTAAAGATACCAGAAGTAGCAGAAAAAATTCAACCTCTTATGAGTAAGTGTGCTGTAGTTAAGCTGTCATGGGTTAAGGAAACTAGACTTTGACCATCTTAAACTTTCAGTAACTAGTAACTAGTAACTAGTAACTAGTAATACATAATAACTTAGCACCCGCCGACAAGATCCCTAATATGTGTTGGTAATCATGAATTACGATACGAATAATCACGTATCATGAATACAGATAGCAATAAATTATAATATGGATACTCATGAATCATGATTTGGATACTCACGCATCATAATTCAGATACTCACATATCAATAGGAGTTTTACTTTGATGAATATGTGTATCCATCTTTGCATCCATTTGAATAATATATTTGAACAATGTGTATCCATCTTTGAAGAAGTATCTAAAAATGGATATGAATTATTACTTACGACATCATGAGTAGATGTACAACCGTCATCCTGATGACATAAGCGGTGTGTGAGATAAATTCATACATGGGGAAGAAGAGAAGTTCCTACAGTTCGTCAAGGCGTTCCCTCGGTACATGGATGGCACCAAAATTAAGTGTCCATATTAGAGCTATTATAACTTGAAATATCATCTAGAAGTGGATATGACATATCATTTGTATTCGAGGGGTTTCACGTCGAATTAATATTAGTGGACCTCGTACGGAGAACTTGTGCCTTTAGCATCGGAGCCGGAGCCTTATATGGAGCCGTATATGGATGTCCACGACCACGCTGATTACGATGACGGGTGGATGAATATGGTTTTTGATACTGCAGGACCTAGTTTTGATCCGGACAATCATGAAGCAACTGAGGAGGTACCGAATGTCGATGTTACGAAGTTCATGTAGTTACTGGAGAATGCAAGGACTATATTATATCCTAATTGTAAGGATCATTCACCGTTGGAGGTGGTTATATGACTATTGAGTATCAAGTCTGATTTTAACATGTCATAAAAATGCTATAATCAATTTATGAATTTAATTATGGAGATCTTGTCGGCGGATGCCAAGTTACCTACAGACTTATATCGATCTGAGAGAATGGTGAGATCTCTTTGGATGGAATATGAGAAAATTGATGCATGTCACAACGGGTGCATATTGTACTACAAAGATGACAAGGATGAAGTCGTATGCATATTTTATGGTATTGATCGCTATAAGGCAACTAGTATAAAAAAGTATGCCAGTGCAAGAAAGACGACCGATTCAATCCACTACTTACTTTTGATGCCATGGTTGCAGAGGTTGTTTATAATGAAGGCGACTGCCGAAAACATGAGTTGGCACAGGCAGGAACAGATTGAAGGAGTGTTGGATCACCCATCCGATGGAGAAGAATGGAAGCACTTCGATCAAGAGTATCCCAATTTTGCTTCAGATCTGCGTAATGTAAGATTGGGGCTCGACTCTGACGCTTTCACCCAATTCGGACTTTCGGGCTTCCAGTATTTGTGTTGGCCTGTGATTGTCACTCCATAAAACCCACCACCTTGGATGTGCATGAAGACTCTGTATATGTTCTTAGCTGCCATTATCTCAGGTCTGATCAATCCGAAGAGAATATCAATGTGTACTTATAGTCATTGATAGATGAGTTGAATCAGCTTTGGGAAGTAGGCGCCAACACGTACGATATTTCCAAAAAGCATAATTTTTAATGAGGGCAGCACTTATGTATACCATCAATGACTTTTTGGCTTATGGCATGTTATCTGAATGGAGCACTCATGGTCGTCTCTCATGTCCATATTACATAGACCATACTAAATATTTTCATTTAAAACACGGAGGAAAGTCGTTCTTCTTCGATTGTCATCAATAATTTTTGCCGTCAGATCATCAGTTCCGGAGGAACAAAATAATTTTTATGTCAGAGTTGTGGAGAATACAAATCCACCTATAAGGTGGCCCAGAGACACGATATAAGAAGAGGTTAAATATTTACCAAGTTTTATCGAAGAACTACTAAGGGATACAAGTGTGATGGATTTGGTTGCACTCATAACTGGATGAAGAGTAATATATTTTGGGATATGCCATATTGGAGCACTAATCTGATCAAACATAACCTTATGTCATTCTTATCGAGAAGAGTATGTTTGACAACATAACTAATACTGTGATAGAAGTAAAGGAGAAGACGAAAGATAATCCCAAGGTCAGGTTGGACTTGAAAGAAATAAGCAGATGTCCTGCATTGCATTTGCTGGAGGAAGAAAATGGAAAGTATAAGCAACCTAAGACAATTTTTTCACTGGACAAGGAGGACGAAGGTAGACTTTATAGGCATATTCAGGGCCTAAAATTTCCATACGGGTACTTATCGAATCTGAGAAGATGCGTCAACCCGTATGAAGAGCCACGACTGTCACGTATTTATGGAAAAGTTAATTTCGATTGCATTTGGAAAATTCTTACCGCAGGTAGTTTGGGATCCATTGACAAAGCCTAGCATATTATTCAGAGATCTTTGTTCTACCAAGTTGATCCTCGATCGTCTAGAAAAGCAAGAGAAAGACATTACGGTAATACTGTGCAAGCTTGAAAGAATTTTCTTTCCTGGATTCTTCGATTCTATGGAGCATTTTCTAATTCATCTTTCCTACGAGACACATGTTGGTGGGCATATGAATTATCGGTAGATGTACCCATTCGATCGTTATCTAAACCACCTAAATAGAAAGGTAAAAAACAAAGCATGGGTCGAGCGTTCTATTTGTGAAGCCTATGCTCTTGAGGAGATTATAAACTTTTGCTCGATGTGTTTCAGGTCGCATGTTGCTTCTAATAGAACAAGTGCTCCAAAAAATAATGATGGATATTAGAAATCTAATGATAAAATACATAACAAATAGATCATCATAACAAATAAAGAAGTAGAATAATAAATGAGATAATATTTTCCTTCTTGGTTAAGCGTATATATTAGGATCTCGAGCCCCTCTTTTTGTGTATGCACTTGCACAATAATTAACTGAACGTTGAACTTAATATTATTTTTTTGGTATTTAGGTTGATAGTCCAAACATAATACTTGAGAATAAATCTATTAGAACTCTAGCCAAGGGATCAATTTATACCGTCAGAATCTGGCCAATATACTGTGTGAATGGGTTTAGGTTCAAGTCAACAAAAGTTTTGATAAGAGATAACTTACTGTATCTCTATTCTATAAAAAATAGTTGTTTGTGTATCAAAAATTTGAACTATAAAGACGTCGATCCAGGCAATAATTTTTTTGCTTCTTACGAAAGATTATGGAGTTGACATATAATTATGGCACAGAGTCTGCTAACATCATTTTATTCAAGTATGATTGGTTTGATCTAATCCAAGATCAAGGTTAGAAAATTGACAAGCATGATCTTGTGGATATAAACTATCAATGTCGATATCAAGGATACAAACCATTTGTCCTATCAAGTCAGGCTCAGCTCGTGTACTTCATAACTTATCCTAGACGGGGAACGGTAAGGTCGGACTTGTGGGAAGTATGTAAAACTAAAGTTAGAAATACCTTTAAAGTTGACAAAATAGTTTATCAGGAGAACGAGATACCTCTAGTTGCAAATATTATAGATATGGACTCAACGGAAGTTACTCTTGACATGTTTGATCTTACAGAAGAGATAGAAGTATCCGAAGAGGAAGAGGAAGAGGAAGACGAAGTAGGTAAAAGTAAAGATGAGGAGGAAGAGAAAGGGGAGGATGAATAAGATAATTTTTTAGAAGATAATTTAAAATAAAATAAAATCAATTTAGACTTGTGACATGTATTATATTTTTACTGTAGAATGTACCAACTATTTAGACTTGCGACATGTAGTAGTAATTTACTGTGCAATTCTATTATGATTATATATATATATATATATATATATATATATATATATATATATATATATATATATATATATATATTGCATCATATGTTGTAATCAAACGTATGATAGGACGACGTGGCTCGTTTGGCCAGTCCCGACGTAGAGTAGAATCTAGAGGAGTACAGGGTGCTCCGAGCGACAGTACTCCTTCGATACTGGGTACTGGGGTCCAGATACTCGTCTCTGAGTACTCCACTCTTCCGACCACTTGCATCTTCTCATGGCAGTAATCCAGGGAGGAGTAGTTCCAGAACTAAGCATACTCCTCTGTCCATTATTCCTAATGTTGTCAAAATCGTGGAGACCGAGGAGCAGACGGATAAGGCCCAGCCTTCATTATTTCAAAGCGATCCTCTATACGCTCCTCCGGAGGAGACGTGGACGAAGATTTAGGCCGATGGGCCTACAAAGTTAGCTAATTAGTTAACATTTTCTTACGCATATATATATATATATATATATATATATATATATATATATATATATATATATATATTCCCCCTAGGAGCCTAAAGCAGGGATCGAACCCCGTCCTACCCACCTTTATACCCATGATGTTACCATTATATATATATATATATATATATATATAATTTATTTATTTATTTATTTATTTTAATGAATGTAATTATCTTTGTATAGATATCGTCACTCGTCGGTACATAGGGCATTGAGAAAATTTCTGAGAAAGAACAATGGTGGCCCTTAGATCAACTACTCAGGTGCCCCGGACGAAAGAAGCTTTCGGGTTTGCGCACTTCATGGTATAAGTATATTTGATTTTAATATCAATCATATAATTTATGCATATTGTATTACTTACCATATTACTTTTTATAGCAAACCAATTTCTATCTACCACATCGGGCTGAGCAGATCGAGTAGCAGTTTTCTGCCGTTGCCACCAAGCTGATACATGATGCGATCGATGACCAAAAGATTCGTGATCAATTGGGATAACCAATCCACAGTTGGATCACGCCTGAGAATTGGACTGCGATGAGGGCTAGATTCAACGAGTCCAGGTACCAGGCGTGGTAGGAGAAGGCGGTCAGGCAGAAGGCATGAAAGTTATGTGGTGGGTCAATTCCGATGACAGAATATTTTTTTCGCCTAGTATGTATTTCATTGTATACATATTATTTTAATCAAAGTACGATAAAAATGTTTAATAATAGTAACAAACAATATATTTTTAAACAGGTCTGGATGAGTGAGGACGCTAACATGGTGACCGTCTTTCTCGCAATCCATGGAAAGGGCGAAAAGCTTATCGATGAAATGACCACACAGAGTTATGTAAGTATTACTTTACGTTTTGTTAATTTTAATATAACTTACCAAAATATGCAAATAAAAATCCACATACTTAGTAATAACTTGCTTAGATATTAACCCTTAAGTTTTACGATGAGTGGATAGTAAGAATTACGCTTATCGAGCGATTCATATATTTCTAGTATGAGTATCTACAGCTCCGGGAGCGATCGATGCAAGGGGTGCTGCTGTCCTCCCGAGTGAGAGGGCGATAATTCCTTGCAGCCCCCGGCCCACCCATGTTTGTCGTATGATGAGTTGTGGATGACCGTCGTTGGTAGTCTTTAGAGAGGTACGTACTACGATACGGGATCCTACGGTGCCTATATTGCGACGCAATCCTCTAGGACCCTTCTGTCAGTGTGCATACCCTATAGCCTTTCCAGGAGTCGGTGCAAGTCCAACAGGAGAGAGTTGACCATCAGATTGTCTCTGCATGACGATTTAATGTAGAGGATTATGGAGCAGCCCCAGTCCCAGCCATAGAGGAATAATGCGACGATCACATATTGAGTAGCACTATATAATCCTTATATCATATCTTCCGTAGTTACATATATTATGTTTGCTTATTTATCTGTTGGTATAGCCTAGAATTTGTAGACTCATATTATTTATTTTGAGTTTATTTAGACAAGTGTTGCATGGGATGCACAACATGATACGTGTTTTTCATTCTTATATTTTGTATCCATGTAGATTAAGACATATATATATTTATTGTGTTATCTAGAAAGTGACCGTTACTGAACATCTTATACATACTTGAGTTAGACTAGAGTCCACTTAATACGTAACTGGCCATTGCCATGTGACATTGTCCAATATATTTTAGGACTGGGGTATGACATAGTTTTTGTGGTAGCTCATACAGGTCAATATTATATCGATATGGTTACGTTACTGTACCGAACGAGCCTGTAGTAGGATATGTGTATTAGGATTTCTATCTATAATTGCTATTGAAACTTCTTTGATTTTTAATATCGTCCGTGAACCTCGTATTTGTATTTAATCATATCTTTCTTGAATTTCTTATTATTGCTTCTCGTCTTCTCTTGTTTTAGAAAGATGAACACTCGTGCTTGATGAACCTTCTTCGGTTGTATTTTATTTTAGGATAAAATTAATGGTTGATAGAATATTTTAGAGGAAAGTGATTATCTAAGTTAGAAGTGTTTAGGATGATTCTACTAGATAGAGGATTAGAACGGAATAGCATTTTAGATTTTATATATGAGGTTTAGTCCTAGTAGGAAGGTTCCTTTTTATTAATGGATATAAACTCCTACTATTTACTCAAGAAGATGGAGTTGGACTAGAGTTTTACCCAATTATGAAGATTGGTTAGGAGGATAAGAAAGAATCCTCATAATGGTTGAAATGACTAGGTGTCATGCCCTGGTTCCGTAGAACCGTTTGTCCTCGCTAGGGCATGATGCCGTACAAGTTTGGGGTTGCACTTATACAAGACAAGAACATGCACATGTGTCAAATTTTTTGTAAAAATTCTCAACAACAGCAGCAGAATATTGAATACACATTGTATAAGAAGAAAATATCTCTTTTATTAATTTATTGCAAAGAAGTACAATTTTTCAGTACTAAAATGGAAATGCTTGAACGATTTACATAGTTTTGCATAAAATAAAATACCGATAGGCTAACATAAAATAATATTCTTATCCCATAAATTATGCCCCTTTATTATATTCTTGAAACTAGGAAACAACAACTGGAAACCTTGAATACTTTTAAAACAGGAAGAAGCTTTGAAAAGAACTACAGCAAAATCTTTATCTCCCTTAATCTCCCGCAGTACCTAGATCACATGGGTTTTCCATAGAGACGTGGGTCAGTACTTAACATGTACTGGTGAGCAGAACTAGCCCACTCTCCTAAACTAACACTTCTGAATTAATAGACAAACAGTTTAATAGGCAATAGTTCAAATAGGCAACAGTTAAGAAGTGAATTATATAAATATTTATAATATATAAACTTCTTACCCCGGCCATGGTCGTTCCTGTATAAATTACATGATTGTTCTTACCGCCCCTGTACATGACATCGTTAGCATAAAATCTCTCTTTTAAGGTCATTGGTATTGTTTTACCATATATAACTTTTACCACGGTATACAGTACATCTCCTCAGGAAGGTAGCTAGCATCCACTGAGAATTCCGTAATATCTCGTGCTTGTAAGCACGTTCGAATGCCTCCCCGTATGTTGAAGTAGTCCCCGGTGCCCCGGGTACCGATCGAGGAAACTTATTACCTTGTGCATAAGTTGTCCATGACCATGCGAATGCATAAATGACTAAGTTATAAACACTATGCATGGTAAAGTAATAAAATATTCATAGCCAGCATTATTCTCAATGGGGACTTCTTAGTCCATACTTATCTCGCTTGGGGACTTATACAGTCCATACGTACTTATATTCTTTCTTTTCTTTATGGGGACTTAAACAGTCCATATCTGCCTTTCTTTATTGATTGTTTAAAGCATAGCATAATATACTCTTGATAATTATGAAGATTTTCTCTACTTGCATCGCATCAAGATGCAATTGTGGTATTAAACTCATTGGTGGCTTTAATGATCATTGGACTTAGCAAGTTATAAGTGAACTTATTGATTATTGGCATAAAGGAGTAGAGAATAAGGGACATAATCGCTCACCAAATAGAGAACGTCGAGAGAAGGAGAACGCTCGCTCGATCAGGCTCGGGTCATGCGTCTATCTGCATTGGCACCAATATTTGGCTAGACTGCTATCTTTATTTCTCTAAAAGTTCTCTAGAATGAATGCATGCAATTAATAAAAATGGGCAAGACAATCAATCATCAAAAACCAATTATGAAAACATATTCATCAAAACCAAGCAGCAAAAATTCAACCAAAAAGTCAACAAAATACAACAAAAATTATTGGACTCATTCCAACTGAAACTGATCCATTAATTGGATAGGTTCATTGCACTCATCCATGATCAATTATACAGAAAGGTTTCCCCAATACTCAGTTATAACTGAGTCAATCGAGCCACAAGCCTTATATAGTGAACCACTAGGAGTGGGACATTACACTAGGTATACGATATGAGATAATCTATAGTCGAACTTTGGAATTAGTTGTGGCTCCCTAAAAAAAATTTAGGACCACTCTTATAGAAGGCTTTAGAAAGTATGTCTTAACATTTTTATGGATAGAATGGATTAATAAGCCCGGTACTTAAGACTAGACATAAGTCGGTATAGAATTTTTATCATTGCATTGAGTTCGAGAAAATTTTTACTTGGAGGAGAGAATCATGACTTCATGCTTATGTTGAAAAGCAAAATTGAAATATGGTAGTAGCCTAGTCAAGAGAACTCTCACAAGAAAGATAGATACTAGATAATCATATAAGAATGACATGTTATGATATAGAGGGCAAAGGTGGACAATAGTATAGACGGATATGTGATAGAAGAGACAAGTTGCATTATAACTAGATACGTATTCAAATCGAAGGTTAGACTAGTATTTGAATGACTAATCAAAACTATGATTTAAAGATTTTCCAATAGTAAATATTATATCATGAGTATCAAATTTACGCACCTGCTTAACTTTGCCTTGGCCCTTACCTAATAAGTAAGGTATAGAAGGATAATACATATTTGTAAGGATTATATAGTGCTTATCTATAGTTGGAAAGGTTAGATTGTCATAAGGATAGTTGGAATGTAACTAGTAGGGGTATAGTATAGAGATTAAGGATTGATTATAATTTTTTTATCTTCTGTGTGTAGCCATAAATAAGGACGCAATATTAGAGTTAGAAAGCTTACCTTAAGTAGACTAGTAAACCATAGTTATGATAAATATTTGAGCTATAAAAGTTAATTAGAAATCCCAAAAGGATTGTAACTATAACAGTTATGTCTGAAATAAGGTACATGTAGTAGTTATTAAAGAGGGAAGAATAATAAGAGGAGTATTATATTTAAGTAGAGCAATTGAAGAAGAGTAAGGATGTAATTATAAGGAATTTTTTTTTGAAGTAAGATAGAAATTGAGGATTGTCATAAGGTAAATTGAGACAAAGATTACAATAAGAATTATCCATAATAACGTAATGAGGATTAAGGAGAATGCATGACTTAAGCAAGTTGTATGGCGATAAAATTTAACCTTAAGGGTCGAGGGTCACAGAAAGAATAAGAAGGTTAGCTCAAGAAAATAGATAATACAACTTTCGTGATGAATGATAGGAATGTTAGGAATGGATATCTTACATAAGTTATGATAATACAATAACAGTTAGCAGTACCATAGATTATTTTAAGACTCATGATTATGATTATGTTAGAAGACAATAAGAAAATAAGTAGTAAAATGGCATGAGATAAGAAGAGAAATAAAATTTCAAGATTTGAATATGAGAATAAAATAGAAGTGGAGTATCCTTAAATAGATTGATAATTTTATCTAGGATTTTAGTTATGAATTGTGGATGAATTTTTTTGGAAATAAAGTTACATATAAATAGAGAAAAGAAAATAAATTAAATGTTAGATTTAATTTTCAAGAACCTGTGATAGTTAAAAATCTTAGTAGATTACATTTATAGTATTTAAATATTATATTGTTGGACCAACATTTGAGGAAACTAGGACAGAGGATTGAGAAAACTAGTTGGAGAGAAGATAAGATGTAAGATAGATAAGTGATATAAGTTAGATTATGGGTTTAAGTTTTGCTATTTGTAATTTTAAGGACCAATTGCTATCCTAAGAATCCAAGATAGATATTTTTTTCCTACCCATCTATACTACCCTCCCTCCCCACCCCCACCCCCCGCTAGAGCATAACTGAGCCCCCATGGCTTGAACCATGCCCGCCCCCTCATGCACATTGGTGTTACCAACACACCACTACCCTATATGCAAGAATCCGGGATAGATAGACTATACACTAGTAGGAGAAGGTGTGTAACTTTTTTAGTCTATTTAATCAACAAAATTTCAAGATTGTGCTAGCAACCGGAGGTTATAGTTCATTATCGACCGTCCTATTATCTTTTCATATTGAGATTACTTGTCTTAGTTTGTGTCACACTCTAATTTTGAAGAATCGAAGGTAGCCACGGACGTGATATCGTACAAGTATAGATTTCACTTGTATAGGAAAGAAGATAGACAAGCAATGGTATATTTCAGAAACATCGATATAGCAACAGAAATAAGCAGACAAATTAAAGTCACAATGGAATAGATTAAAAAATACCTTTTTATTGATCGTAATATTTGATTACATGTCTTACAACAGATTACAAAGCTTTCCAATTATAACTAATACATTGGCTATTTGGATTACATTGATACTTGTCGTCTTGGCTTATATTATCATGAATACAACTGAATTATAATGTTCTATACATTATGTTATTTATAACAGAAGATGCCTCTAATAGATTAAGAGCTTCTATACGTCCCAACAATGCTTCGATGCCTCAGGACAGTTTCATCCACTTGCCAACCTGAGAACCTGGGGGTGCCCACAAATATGGTTCAGTACATATCGTGTACTGGCGAGCAGAACTAGCCCACTCACCTAAACTAACACTAAATAATCATGTGAGGTAAGCAGTTATTAGAAATATTATCTTTCTAATTAGAGACTATATTCTTTTCTGTATTCAGAATATCCAGCAGCATAATAAAAGTAGGTTATATAAGCAGCAATATACATTGAATATGTGAAAATATTATATATCACTTACTAGTGATTCTTACCAACCGCCTACTTGTTCATTCCTGTAAACAGTACAACATATCTACTTAAGTTTCCTGCACAAGATAGTTGTTAGCATGCAGCTTATATATATGAAGGTCACCGACGACAAATATGTCGTTGTTACAGACTATCCCTTGTGATTGGTAGATACTTCGAGTGTAGGTTGCGAGCCCCACCGAAGGCTGTCACTACCATATTTTCTAGAAAAGAATATTTTGGTCATTTCATAATTAATTAAATATTGTGCATGTTGTATATTTATTTATTGTATTATTTAATTATTGTTAGATGATAGTTTATTATTTTGGACTTGTGTTAGTGGAACTAACTAGTTTAGATTAGATCCATGGACCAACATTTAAATCTAGTTAGACTGGAGCCCAATTGGAAGCCCATTCATTCGGAAGATAATTAATTAAGTTAAACCCATTATACTAGAACCTTCCCTCCTTAATTATTTCTTCATGAAAGACCCCAAGGGGTATTTTTGATGTTGCATAATAGCTTGGGGAGGGGGCTAAGTGGTCGGTCATATTTAAATAGAGGGAGAAATTTCTCTCTCTTTATTTTCATTTCAAGTCTAGATCTATAATTTTCTCTTCTAAAGTTCTTCATTCCCACACCCAAATTTCTTTCCAATTCTTTCATAAATCATTATTGGAGGCTATCGAAGTAAGGATCTAAAAGGAGGAAGCAAGGATCTATAATGAGGAGCAAGGATCTGCAAGTTGAAGGCTCTTTTCACCCAATTTGGAAGTTTTATTGAAAATTCATCTTTCAATAGGTATAATTTAATTTTTTTTTCTTTTAAATTAGACTCTAAATTTATGTTTTAATCATTAGAAATTACCTTATATGCTAAGGCTACCTATAAGAATTAGAATTAGGTTCATAAGAGGCCTATGGAGGAAGTTATGTGATATTTTGTGTCAATTTTGGGAGAATTTCGAGATTGACACATCTTGTGTTTGTTAATTGGTCAATTAGACCAAATTAATATATGTTTGATTATGTGTGGTAGTTTCGTATCCATAATTGGATATGTGTAGGCCGTATTCTGACAATTTGGAGATATGGGTTAATTTGGGAATTTTTTTCCGACATGGAAGTTTGAGCATGTCATATTTTGACACGGACATGTAGATATATAATTAGTTCTTCACATTATTCATAGATATTATTTTAGACTTGCTCGTGTCCTTCAGGGTATGGTTGGTTGGGTGATGGACTCATATCGCAAGTGTATCATAGATCTAGTGTGATACGTGTAGGATGCACTCCACGTGCTTGTTTCTTATATTTCAACATACTTGTTTATAACTATTAGTGATATGTAATTGTATAATTATGTATTTATATATGTATAGTGATATATGTATTCATATGTATATGTATAGATATATATATATATATATGGGAGTTGTGGACATATATATATATATATATATATATATATATATATATATATAGAGAGAGAGAGAGAGAGTGGTATATATGTATGTGTGTGTGTGTGTGTGTTTACATATGTGTATGTGAGTGTATATATATATATATATATAAAGATATGTATAATTATAGAGATGTATTTGTATCTCTAAGTGTTATGTTTTATATATATATATATATATATATATGTGTGTGTGTGTGTGTGTGTGTGTGTGTGTGTGTAGTTATGCGTGTGTGCATATATGTGTAGTTGTGATACCAAGGTAATATCAAGGTATTGTTAGGATACTGAAGGTATTGGGTTTGAGTATCAAGATGGGTGTGTTGTGGTGTGATACCGCATTGGTTCAAAGCCAATGTATCCACTTAGCATTAGTTAGTTAGGAATATTTAATATTGTTGATTTTATATACATACTATGATATTTTTATATCTTAAATTTGTGTATCTTAGGATACGGTATCATATTGATTTTTTAGTATCCTAGTATAGCTAGTGTGGCCTGGTTGCATAGTGTATGGACCCAATATCCTAGAGATTAACTCATACAACCTAGAAATAGCTAGTTTGATCAAGTTTGACCGATTTAACCTAAAGTTGACCTAGTTTGACTATTTTGACTTAGAAATGACTTTATGACCTAGAAGTTGACTAGTTTAACTTATTTTTATTCCAAAATCTTGTATTGATGTAATATTTTATATTTAGGTCTTCGAGGCACCGTACCGGATATCTGTGATACTGTTCACCAGATTTTAGACGAGTATATTCTTTGATAGTTTCTCATTTATGATATCATCTATGTCTCTTGTATCTAGTATAGATATTCTTAATTTCTTGACACGATGGTTACACAGATTGGTATATCTGGATCTCATCATGAGATATTATTTCTTGGTATTTATGGTGTATATTATGTAAGTCTTGTTTCTTTATTCTTCTTGTACAAATACAGACATTGGTTCATGAGAAGAGTAGCACCCTTCTTGTGAAATCCCGTGTCATAATGTACCATGGTTGAATCCACTATACCAGTCGGGGGCGGAGAGTATGTAGTGTAGATATGTGATCATACCCTCCTTGTATCAAGTCTTGTTCATTGAATAGTGTTAATCATACACCGCACATATGATTAGCCAAGCCATAAATCTTGTATCAAGTTTCTAAGCGATCATATGTTAAAGCTGGTACTCACTCACTTAGTCATTAGTATTTCTTGTTCAATTCCATATTTCTCATTCTTGTATTTATTTACAATATTTTCTTTATTGCATATCTCTTGTATCTATATGTTGTATCTTGTATATTCACATCTACTTACTGCTATATAGTTTATATCATTTATTAGAACTGATGTTAGAGATGTACTATGCTCCTTTTTAGACTGAATATATATTTCCCAGATGACACTGAGGAGCGGTAGCCCACTCACTACAGGCCTCAGGACGTGGTAGGCTTAGAGACAGAGACCTTGGCTCAGGAAGGTCTCATCCGACTGAGACAGATGACCCAGGACTTGTAGCACAGTAGTTAGACTCTTTGTACTCGATTTGTCTCTAGCTTTGTTATCAGTATTTCTCTGACTCATTGGATATTATTTTAGTCTTATGAGTTATATTTGTGACTCTTCTATTCTTTTATCATATTCGTGCTTATTCTATCTATAGATCTGTGATTGAGTATATTCATATTGTTGGTGGCATATTTATATTAGATAGATAGTTTACCCAAACAATGTTCTACCGTCGATATTGCGGCATAGCCTGGGCGTAGTTCACTACTCGTACCCCTACATCGGGTGCGGATCATGACACATTTTTAGTGGTGGCCCATGCAAGTCTCTTTGAGGTCGCAATTAGTATGATTCATAGTGGTGCCCTGAATTTAGTGCTATTACGAGCCTGTTTCAGGATATAGGATATAGGCTATAGGCTGAGAATATCAATCACATCTATAAAAAAACTCTATTGATCCATTTAAATTGTCTTCCTTGATATTGATATTTGATCTTTAACTTTTCTTCTTTGAATGCCTTATATCATGTGCCATATTGATTCTTTTCTTTCGATTTGCCTCAGGATGCTTCCTAAGACTATATCACAGCAGGGGAGAGCAGCTTCTGAGAGATCTGTGACTTCTCGAGGGCCTGTACCAGTCACTTCTCTGATAATTGGCATATCAGATACGTTCGGGGGTCCACCTCCAACTCAGAGGACTGTTCTGGCTGTATCTGAGCGACTTCTACATCCACCTTTCGTTCTGACAGATGTGACTCAGATGTCCACACTATTTTGTAAGATATTGGAGGCTCAGAAGGCTCAGTCTGAGGTACATCAGAGGTAGACCAACGTATTATGGTAGGGCATTGAGAGTGCTCATCAGCTTGCCCTTGCCGTAGTAGAGAGAGAAGTTTCAGTCCAGCAGCAGGTTGCTCCGCAGGTTGCCCAGCTTCGGCCAGGCAATATTCAGGACTTCAAGAAGCTGAAACCTCAGGTCTCCAAGGGAACGGAGGGCATCATCTACACTGATGATTGGCTCAATAATATTGAGTGTCTCATGAGGGTGTCCCATCTTGCTGAGGATCTAAAGGTTGAGGTAGTAGGACTTCAGCTGTTCGACATCGCCCGCACTTGATTCAGAAATGAGCCACTTCTTGCTGATGTAGCACAGTCTTGGGAGGTATTCAAGGACCTCTTCAAGAGAAAGTTCTTTGCTCGGGCATACAGGTTAGACTTGAGAAGGCAGTTTGAAAGCCTTATTCAGGGGAACATGTCTGTGGAGGATTACGCCGCAGAGTTCGGTAAGCTGAGCTGATTTACGGAGTATTTGGTGAGGGAGCTGGTGGTTCGAGTAATCTATTTCCACAAGGGTCTAAACTGAGAAGTAAAGATCCTCATTCCGTCTTTTTATGAGACATATTTGGAGATACTTACGGAGGTACGCAAGGTTGAGCGGGAGTTGGGTTTGAAGCCCAAGAGAGATTGTAATTCTTTTTTGGGGGCTTATAGCAGCACAGTGACTGCTAAGCGTCCTTATTTTTAGTTCAGGCCTTTTCAGCAACCGGAGCAGCACCAGACTACAGTTAGGGCACTGTTTCAATATGCACCACAACAGCAGAGACAGTCACAGCAAGCTCCTGCCGCTACTACAAGAAGCCCGGTCACATCTAGAAATTTACAGGAGGAGGTTTAGGGTTTATCACTATTATGGTACCGAAGGCATCAGCTGAGAGAGTGTCCTTCCAATCCTCGTCGTGCAGTTTAGGGAGCAGCTCCAGCTCCGAGGACATAGGCGAGACCACCTATGGTACAGCCGAGGGGACTATAGCTTACGACCTAGCAACGGCGTTATATTCAGCACCAGCATCGGGGAGGTGCACGTCAGGGACGAACGTTTGCTATGACAGTCAAGAAGGTCGAGCCCGCCAGAGATGTCATTGTATGTTCTGTTCTTCTTTATTCTATTCCAACTTTAGCTTTGTTTGATAGTGGTGCTTTCCATAGTTTTGTATCTATTTTTTTTGCTCTGAAATATTATTTGGTAGCTGAGTCTTTACTTAGGACTTGCAAGATCATAACCAGGGGAGGCATTATCATGGTTAGTAATATATACAAGGATCGAAGAGTTACTCTAGGATGCTGGGAGCTGAGTGTCTGTCTACTTGTAATACCACTTTCGAGCTACGATATTGTACTCGAAATAGATTGGTTGAGTAGGCACCGTGCTATTATAGATTGTAGAGGAGGTTGAGTTTTGTTTAGCCCGTGCTATTATAGATTGTAGAGGAGGTTGAGTTTTATTTAGCCTATCAGGAGAGCCAGAGTTTGAGTTTGCTAGAGGAGCTATAGAGAAGGGAGAAGGCATTATTTGTGGAGCTATGGTGGAAGACAAGGAGTTATCGCATCCGTTGATAGCAGAGTTCTTGGATGTGTTTCCTGAGAAATTGCCAGGTTTGTCGCCAGATCGAGATATTAAATTCTCTATAGACTTAGTGCCAGGTGCAGAACCAATTTTACAGCATGTCTAACTGAAGAAGCAAGTGGATGAGTTACAGGATAAGGGGTTTATCATGTCCAGTTCTTCACCGTGGGGAGCTCCGGTATTGTTTGTACTAAAAAAGGATAGATTGGTGCTCATGTGCATTGATTACAGGACATTAAATAATCTCACTATCAAACATAAATACCCGTTATCACGAATTGATGATATATTCGATCAGTTGAGTGGAGCTAAGGTATTTTCTAAGATAGATTTGATATCAGGCTACCACCAGATGAAAGACGCTGAAAAAGCTCGAGGAGCATTTACGGATTGTGTTGGATGTACTGAGGAAGGAGAAAATGTATGGAAAGTTGTCCAAGTGTGAGTGCTTCCTAGACAATATGGAGTTATTAGGACATGTTGTGACTGGTGATGGGATTTCAGTGAATCCGAAGAAGATTACAGTAGTGGAGTCTTAGAAGACTCCGAGTTCAGTAGTAAAGATCAGGAGTTTCTTGTGTTTGGCAAGCTACTACATAAAGTTTGTGCAAGATTTTTTGAGGATTGTCGAGCTGTTGACTAGACTCGCCATGAAGGATATAGAGTTTGTTTGGACAAAGGAGTGTCAGGTTGCTTTTAAGGAATTGAAGAAGAGATTGACGTATGCTCCTATTTTGACGTTGCCATCAGGGTCTGGAGGTTTCACTATTTATAGTGATGCATCGGAGAAAGATTTGGGTTATGTTCTTCAGCAGAATGGAAAAGTTTTTGCCTATGCATCTAGGCAATTACGTTATTATGAGAAGAACTATCCTATCCATGATTTAAAGTTGGCAGAAGTCAAGTCATCTTTGACCTGAAGTTGTGGAAATATTATTTGTATGGAGAGCGTATGGAGATCTTCATAGACCACAAGAGCTTGAAGTACATTTTTACTCAGAAAGAGTTAAACATGAGGTAGCGTCGGTGGTTGGAACTGATGAAGGATTTTGATATATCTTTATAGTATCATCTTGGGAAAGCCAATGTAGTTGTCGATGCCTTGAGCAGGTATCCGGTTGTCATGCCCCAGTCCTAAAATACCGAGGGACTGGCCACGTGGCAATGGCCAGCAGCACACACTGATGGACAAACCCAATTTAATGGATCCATCAGGATGTACTTAAGCTGTAGTAAAATAATAAGGGTCTAGATATACTAATCTCATCCACAGATATGAATACAGCAATATCAGAATCATAAAGCAAGATCAATCTCAATAAAACATAAACTCAGGAAATAACCTGATAATGAGTCTGATACATCTGTCAAGATACAAGAATAAAGATAACCACAGAAAAACTGAGTATGGAAACAGTATATACTCAGAAGATACCCTCGATGATTACTCGTCTACTGGATCTGGTACTGCTCCAGTGTCTGCTCCTGCTCTTGCTCCTGCTCCTGCTAATGCTCCTGTCCGAGGAAACTCGGGGTCGATCTCGTCTGCTAATCCTGGGGACATAATCCGGATCCAGGTCCTCAGGGGACATAGCAAGGTACAAGATAACTCAAGCCAAAATAAATGTAGTACAATAGTAAATAAAACAATAGGGTAAATACGTAACCATCTATGTGAAATACAAGTGAGAACATCACCAGTACTCAGGCTGAGACTACTACAAGCTCTGTGTCGGGGAGCCGGTAGCAGTGATATCATGTAGTTGTCTAGCTCAGAGAGAGACTGAGACGCCGGCATAATATAGTCAACCTGTAGCATGTGTGACTCTCCAGCAATAAATAAAACAATAGGGGAACACTAAATAACCAGCTAAGTGATATGCAAGATGAGAGCAGCACTATAACTCAGGCTGAAACTACTACAAGCTCTGTGTCGGGGAGCCGGTAGTAGTGATATCATGTGGTAGTCTAGCTCGGAGAAAGACTAAGACGCCGGCATAATATAGTCAACCTGTAGCCAGTGTGACTCTCTCCACCCAATGTAATCATACGTCTCATGTCCACGAGGCCCCATGTCCATGTCACGCAAGATCATATCTAATGCAGCAAGTCATATAAATGTCTAGAAATATAATGTCTATGTCATAAAATATGTATCCTATACAGAATCACCATGAATATCTCAGAAAGATTCTGTCTCATAAATAGTGTCAAGTGTCCTGGGTTATGATGTACTTGATAGGATAAGTACGAGAAATATAGGGTCTCGGTATCCATGTCTAGATGACGATACACAACGCCGCGTATGGTGTTGGCACCCGATTATTAATCGGACGCTAAGTAAAGTCACACGGTCCTAGGTCAAGCATGTACCACAATATATATATAAGCCAAGGAAATAAGTAACAAGGACTGCAAGTTTTGGCAAGGTACACTTGCCTGGGGTTCTGGCTCCAACTGTAGCTCTGGTATCAGCGGGTTCTGCAAGAACTCCTCCGGTTGCTGAAATAAACATCACCATCAGATTTAGAAAATATCAAATAGCTAGAAACGCCTGTCCTTATGTCCAATTTGGACACAGGGGCAAAAATAACAGTTTCTGGTCAAAACGGGGTCCACATGTGGGCCGCTTTGCACCAAAAAATGTGTCAGGGTCAAAGGTCTCCAAATTCGTCAAATATAGTGTCAACAAGTCAGGAACGATGATACGAACCCAACAAAACTTCCAAAACTGGATTCTGATGAGCCGATCACAAAATCGCCCGTCAAGTGGAGTCGCGGGGCCCACGATATGCGATTTTGTCAACGTTCTCAGAATCGAACCAAACTTGGGTCACAGGACCAGCGTATTGCTACGAGTCCGATGGCGTAAGTTTTATTTCAATCTGATGTGTGTACACAAAGTTACGACGTATTCCAGAACAGGCAGATACGGAGCGTTGTCGGCGGATACGCGTTGATTCCGGTGTGCAGGCACATCCAAATCAACTTCTGCGAAATTCCGTACGTCCGTATCAACGGTGCGTACGTTTCGGTGAAGACCGCACACAACCAAGTCATCCCATTTGGCAGGGCGCACTCAGTTTCGGGATGAAACGGGGTATTTATTTTTCTTATTTTTGGATCGCGGTTGTAGAAGCATGAAAAATACGCTGGATAGCTTACGCAGCATGTTGATGCAGGACAGCATAAACAGAGGACCTCAAAGCCATCAAACGTGCAACAGAGCTTTTCCACTGAGCACAGCGTAAAAATATAGGCTCAAGGACCATCCGCGTAATGCAGTATGCCTAGGCTGCTTCAGCATAAACAGGGTGCTTCATCGCCTATATGGCGTAAAACTCATCCGCTTTCAATGCAGCATTGCAGTATACGAGGAACGCTTCATGTTCTTCGAAATGAACCTGTCAGATCATGCAATGAACCTGATGTCTGGACTCCTGACAGAGAGTACTGAATGACTCCCCAGGCGACGGGTATAATGATGGTGCGGCACTGTAACCCAGGCTGTCATTTACTGCCATTTCCTTTGCGTAAACCACTTTTACACATACGAAGGAATACGCTGCCTAGTTTTACATAGGCAGATGTGAGCTGTTTACGCTCCGCAGAAGACAAACAGCCTGCCACGTCAAAAGCTGTACTTCGTACAGGGCTCGAGGCACGTATCTGCATTTAATGCACAGAGCGGTGACAGTTTCTCGAGGCATGTCTCTGCATTTAAAGCGCCGAATACTGACAGATGCCCAAGGCACGTCTCTGCACCTGATGCACAGAAGGGTGGCAGGCCTTCAAAACACGCCTCTGTATTTAATGCACAAGATAATGACGGATCTCCATATTTAATGCTGGGGATTTGATTAAATGTCACCGAACCGTCGTTTAGTGACATCCCCTTTGCGTAAACTACTCTTACGCATGTAAGGGAATACGCTGCCCAGTTTTACACAGGCATACGTGAGCTTCTTACGCTCCGCAGAAGGCAAACAGACCGCCACATCAGCAGTTACTCTTCGTACAGAATTTGAGGCGCGTATCTGCATTTAATGTACAAAATGATGACAAATCTTAAAGACAAGCCTCTGCATTTAATGCGCATGATGGGGGCAGATCTCTGCATTTAATGCAAGAGATTTGATTATATCTCCAAGAGCCGTAATTTCGGCTAAAACGTCCACAACATCTCGACTTTTACGCCTGCTCGACTTCTATGCCCACTCGGCTTCTATGCCCACTCGGCCTCTATGACCAATCGGCTTCTACGCCTACTCGGCTTCTACGCCTACTCGGCTTCTATGCCCACTTGGCTTCTACGCCTACTCGGCTTCTATGCCTACTTGGCTTCTATGCCATGGTGACAGTTATTGGCTTCTACGCCAACCTCTTCTACACAAGGGATAACTACCTACGTGGATTCTACACCGTGATCTTCGCAGCAGATATAGGCGTTCTGTCCCTTAGTTGGACGCGCGTCACATGCTCACTCAAAAGGTTATCTATACGCAGGCATTGGTTATTTTAAACCGTCGTGTAAAAGGGTGCTGTACTTTCCACTACTCGGTTTCTACGCCGACTGTGTGGTCACTGTCACTAAAAACTCTATAAATAGAGACCTTTATCAACAGAGGAAAAGGTCGAAGAAATTAGGAGAGAAAACTGATCAAAAAATCCAGTATCAGATCAAAAGGTCGAAGAAATTGGAGGTCAAGAGAGAGAGGAGAATCCAGAGCTCAGGCAAAGAGAAGGGATCGACGACTTTGGCATCGAGCATCCACCCCCTTTAGCAACCTGCGAAGCTACTTTCTGTCTTCCACGGCACTTTTTCAACATCGTGTGGTCCAAGGGCTAAAGTGATCGACTGCAGATCAGACACCTATAGCAATATTTACCCAGATTAAATAAATTGTACTTAGACATCCTCGTATAGGATTAAATTGTACAATCTTGTTTGTAAACATAAAAGAAGGGCGGGTTTTCGTATAAGATCTCATTTTCCACATATCCTCTTTTCTCGTTTATTATCCAAAATAAGATGGTGACTCTGTTGGGGAAGTCTTTCTCTTCTGATGAGGAAGCTATTGCTCAACACGATGCGGTATCCGTGGGATCCGTGAAGAAGACACTGGTCGTCCAGTTAGACCAGTCTGCCTACGAAGACATGCTTCGAACAGGGGGGTAGCTCTCACTCCCTCTCCGTCCAAAACAACAGGAAGCTGCGCAAGGTCTGGATGCCCAAGGCATCCTCTACCATTCCTGTGGACTCTCTGATCTCTTCGATCTCTCCGATCTCTCCGACTAATGAGGTTGTAGCATTGCTCCCTCCGCGCCTTGCGCATAAAATTCAGTCGCCTGTCTCTGGCAGGACCGACAAAACTTCTGGCAAAGCCTCAGCGCTAACCCAGAAGTATAATCTGCGCCTTGCGCATAAAATTCAGTCGCCTGTCTCTAGCAGGGCCGACAAAACTTCTGGTAATGCATCAGCGCTAACCCAGAAGTATAATCCGCGCTCTGCACGTAAAATTTAGTCTCCCGTCCCTGGCGGAATAGAAAAAATTTCTAATGGTGCCTCAGCGCCAAATCAGGAATCACAAACACGCTCCGCGCATAAAAAAGTATCTGTCTTCCGTAGAAAAGCAGATAATCCCTGCAATCTATACAAGGGAAAGCAAGCGGCGAACTACTCAACTTCTCGACCTTTACGCCAGCAAAGGAACAAGCCATCATCTTCTTCTTCTATAACTCCTACTGACCTGCGCAATTATCTGATCCAGAAGTGCAAGGAGAGGGGATCTTCCAGCATGTCTATTACGCCTCCTAGCGAGCACTGTTGTAATAGTCATAGGATTATAATTAATTGTTGCTGTTCTAAAGCAAAACGGTCGGTTTTCGACCGATTGAGCTACTATCCATCTTTCCAGGAAGAAGAGCCCATGCATGCATCTGTGAACATGGCTTCACACGTACCTAGAGGAGGGTCAGGCTCAAGACGTCATCCCTCTAGAACTTCGAGCCGAAGGAGATTCAACATGTTCCTTAGGAACACCGAAGCTGGGGTATTCCAAAACACCCGTTCGAGGTCGCGATAACCGGCTTCGTACTCTTCTGATTCCGATGCTGGGGGTCGCCAGTCTCCCGAATCAGATGCCGAAAGTATAGAGTCAACTTCTACAGAGACCTATACTAATCTTTCAATGACACCCAGGGAGATGGGAGTTTATGCCATTGAAGATGAGCGCGAGGAAGCTTCCCCGTCCGGGAGCGCTGAGTAACGCATCACTATACTAGAGACATCTCTGAAGGAAATGCAATCCATGATGGAGAACATGTACCAGATGATGATAACTCAACACGCAGCTGCCATGGCTCCAGCATCGGCCCCTCCAACTCAGATAAGCATGGGGGTGGACTTACCACCATCCAACACGATCCAAGAGCCTGCTCTAGATCAGGAGTCAGCAGTTCCTTCGCTTCCTCACTCGGAGAATGTATTACCTCCCGTCGGAGTCGCGATGCCATCGATTCCTCATCACTCCGTGGTCCCGCTACCGGCTGAAGATTCGATGCAGGCAGTATGGGAGTTGAAAGCCCAATTTGATGCCCTGAAGCACAAAGACCAACTCAAGAAATTGGGAATCAACCAACCTTACCCAGCTATCTGGGAAGAGGTCCCTTTCCCTCCTAGGTACAAACCACAGACTATGGCATTGTTCGAGGCAAAAATATCATCGAGTCAATACATGAACTACTTCAGCATGATGACAGTGTTGTTACAAGGGAACGACGTCCTCCTCACTCGGGTATTCAAAGGCTGTCTCTCGGGGGTAGCTTACCAGTGGTACCGCAGCCTGGTGGACAACTGTATTACTTCCTTTGAAGACTTCAAAGCTTTATTCTTTATGAGATTCTACGAGGGAGGAATGGACATGTCTATGTCCTCTCTCATCGAAGTCAGGCAGAAGAAAAAAGAGAATGTTCGCACTTTCATCGAACGTTTTCGTCAAGCCACTCTGCAAATGCCTCCAGGAGTCCCAGACTCGGCGTTGGTCGACATCTGCAGGAAGAACCTTCTCCTCTTGATCTTGGTGTTCACGGGACCATATCAGTTCTATAATTGGCCCTCGTTCATCATCTCGACGGTAGTCGCGGAGGACAATAGTCAGAAGGCGCGCGATATTGGCATCATGATCTCGGCCTCCGATAAAGGCAAGAGGTCATCCTCTAACATCGACCATCCTCGTGGTACCAAGGGTAAAGAAGCTCTGGCGATCAACACGTCCAGGCAAAAGACGGTGGCCACCACGCAGACGAAACCTGGGACTTCCAGGCCCATTGAAGTGTACTCTTTCGACGACGACGATATTTCAAGCATATTCGAATGTCTCGTCAAAAGCGACAAGATTACCCTTCCCGAGGTGAGATAGCCCAATGAGGCCGGCAGTACCAACAATCCCAAGTACTGCATCTTCCATAGGTACATACACCACCCCATAAAGGCATGCTATATACTGAAAAGGAAGATCCAGGAGCTGATCGATGCTAAGGCCATCACTCTGCGCAACAGCGAGAAGACGGTCACGGCCAACATGATCTCCCTGTAATTTGGCAATCTGCCTCCCCAAGAAATCCCGGACGATGTTACGCCTATATCCCGGACGACGATGAACATCGTTAATCTCCCTCCAGCTAGAGGTCAAAATCACGACCTGCTACTACTAACTACCCAGCGAGGCGAGACTATGTGGGTTTATCCAGATCTGGTGCCAGAGATCGAGAAAGAGACTCAAGCTGCTAAGGCTAAGTCTAAAAAGAACTCAAAACACAAACCGTGTCACATGATTACGGTACACTCGGCGTCAGAAGACAAGGTCTTGGCTACTGGAACCCGCTCAGGGAAAGCCTACCTCCAGGACTATGGAGCCAGCCAGGAAGATGCATCGGCAGACGCTTCAGCTGCCAAGCCTTCAGAACCGGAATCCGTCGTACCAGAGGTCGGTCCTTCAAGACCAACTTCGGCGGACAAAGGGAAGCAAAAAGAAGTGCGCTTCGATAAACCTGTGAAAAACATTCAAAACAAAGGTTTAGAGAAGCCATACAACTTCGATATCCTGGCCCAACTGGCTAATACACCAGCCAGGTTGTCCATCTTCGAGCTACTCAGGCTCTCTCAAGACACTCGTCTAGCCCTGAGCGAAGCACTGATACAGGCGGATGCATACTTGACCCAGCTCAAGTCCCTGACGAAGAACCCCTGGCGTGTCCTCAATGCCACAGCGTGATGGAGGTGGTCCCAAATATCACTTTCAATCAAGATGACATGCTGTTAAAATATAACAGGCATGACAGACCCCTTTATTACACCGGGTACATCGGTTCCATGGAGGTCGACCGGATTCACATAGATCCGGGATCGTCAATCAGCATCATTCCTCATAGTCTGCTCAGACAGCTGAGGATTCCTACCAGCGAATTGGCTTACACCACCACCACGATCGTGGGTTTCAATGCTGGAAGAAGTAAGCCGTTGGGGAAGATTCGCCTGAGGATCCAAATTAGCAACCTCAGATCGGTGGCTACGTGTTACGTCATCGATTCAGAGGTATCCTACAACATTCTGCTGGGTAGACCTTGGATCCACGACCACAACATCATTCCTTCAACTCTACACCAATGCTTTAAATATGTAGACGCCCGAGGAACAGTACAGACGAAAATTGCTGACCTGAACCTGTTCAAAGGAGTAGAATCCTACTACTCTGATGCCGTGTTGTACTCTCAAGACTGCACGGAAGAGGCGTCAACTGAAGCAGAAAAGGAATCCCACTGGGAGCCAGAAGAACCCTCTACCAAGCAACCTCTGACAATCAAGGTGAAAGGACGGACTACTCGTCCAAAAGCCGTAGAGCCTATGGCTATCCACCTAAACGAGACCAGGTCAGGAAAAGGGGGTGATCCTCTAGTGATCACTTTGAACCATAAGCCTCCACCCATGGTCATCAACCTCCGGCGCGATAGGCAGCCGAGTGATGTAAACGCAACCGGGAACAGAGTTTCAGATGATAATAAACATCCTCTTTTCAAGTATATTGACGCCCAAATTCCAAATCAGGAATCATCCCCCTACGACGATATAGAACCTATAGCACAAAAATTCTTGGAAGCTATAGATTCCTATCATCCGTATATATGGGAAGTGGCATCATCATCCAATGTCACCATGATATATGGACCGTATGAGGATTCTATCTTCATTGTCCCGCCTACTTGCAGCAGTCAGCATTCAATAGTCTTCGGCCGCATGTGCAATCAACCGACTGTGGAAGAGGATTCTTCCGACGACGATGCTGGTAAAATGCAAGTTCACAGATACAGCCCGTAAGCTCTGAAGATCATGCAAAATATGGATTATAACTTGAAGCTGGAACCGGATCTCAAATACGGGAAAGGCAGGCGAATGCTGCTGCATGGCGACCCCTACTATCAACGAACTCGTTTCGGGTTAGGGTATACCACCTCCCTCGCAGCTCCTGAGTCAAACGAGGATATCTTTTCCTCCTCTCAAAATGGCTCAGCGCCCTCCGACTCATCTCATGCTCTCGAGCGAACATTATCAGTAAATATGGTAGTGACGAATTTCTTCGAATCAGACGAACAGGAATCCGAACCATTTAAGAATGACGCTTGGGCTCAGCAAATGGATACACAATGGGAGTTTCGCTTCGAGCAGAGAGAACCTTCCACTAAAGACAAAGTTATCCAGATTGACGTTAGGGATGAACTTTCGCCAAAGCCGATATTTATCAGTAGCAATCTTTCCGAAGCAGAAAGGGAAGAAGTTATCCAGCTGATAAAAGAATATATCAACGTCTTTGCATGAAATTATGAGGACATTCCAGGCCTTGATCCAAAGGTGGCTACTCATAAAGCTTAATATATTGCCCGATTCGAGGCCTGTGAAGCAGCACCAACGCCGGTTCCGTCCGGATATGATGGACACCATTGAAGCTGAAATCAAGAAGTTGATAGCCTGTGGCTTCATCCGTGAAGAACATCCCGACTGGGTCACCAATGTTGTCCCGGTCATGAAGAAAAATTAGAAAGTACGAGTCTGCATCGATTACCGAGATCTGAACGCAGCCTGCCCCAAGGATGAGTTTCCTCTTCCCATCACAGACGTCATGATTAACAATACATGCGGTTTTGAACGTATGTCTTTTATGGACGAATTTTCAGGATACAATCAAATTAAGATGCATCCTGAAGACGAGAAGCATACTGCCTTCCGGACACCATTGGGGGTATATTGCTATACGGTCATGCCCTTAGGATTGAAGAATGCCGGGGCTACGTACCAACAGGCTATGAGTAACATATTCCATGAGCATTTATGCAAGACAGTAGAGTGTTATGTGGACGATGTAGCTGTTAAAAGCTGCCTCAAGGATAATCACATCCAAGACTTGAAGACAGTATTTGAATTGATGCGCCAACATCAACTCAAAATGAATCCTACAAAGTCCTTTCTGGGGGTATCTAGTGGCAAATTTCTAGGATTTGTCATAACCGCCAAAGGCATTCAAGTGGACCCTGATAAAGTCAAGGCCATCTTAGAAATACGACCGCCCTACAATTTGAGGGAACTCAGGGGATTTCAAGGTCGTCTGGCTTATATCCGGAGATTCATATCCAACCTCTCTGGGAGATGTCAGCCATTTTCTCGTCTCATAAAGAAAGGTGTATCCTTCGTATGGGACGAAGCCTGTCAACAAGCGTTCGGTGATATCAAGCGCTACCTCACCAGTCCGCCAGTTCTGGTGCCTTCGATCATAGGAAGAGCATTCGTGCTGTATGTTCGAGCGATGGATCATTCTCTGGGAGCTCTTCTCGCATAAAAGAACGAGATGGGTCACGAGCAGGCTATCTACTACCTCAGCAGGATGATGGTCGGAGCTCAATACCGGTACAATCCAGTGGAGAAAGAATGCTTGTCTCTGATGTTCGCTATTCAAAAAATGCGACACTATGTCACAGGCCAAACCATTCACATCATCTCCAGGATCAATCCTCTTCGGGTACTGATGAACAAGCCAAGTGTTCTTAATTCCTGACTCGTGACTTGGGCGATGTTATTGACAACGTATGACATGGTGTACGTCCCCCAGAAGTCCGTCAAAGGCCAAGCATTGGCTGACTTCCTAGCTGCTCATCCGATCCCGGAGGCCTCCAAACTGTACGAGGACATTCCCGCGAAGTTGCAGAATGTAATTCTGCAATGGAAAGTGATGCATGGCAACTGTTCTTCGATGGCGCCTCCAGAACTGGTCCCAGGGGAAACGTGGTTTCGGGAGTAGGAATTGTCCTGGTTACTCCTGATATTCTCTTAGCGAGCCCTGTTCCAACAATGTGGCGGAGTACAACGCTCTACTAATCGGCCTCCAAGTCGCTAAAGAATTGGGCGTCAAATCTCTGGAAGCTTTCGGTGATTCTTTGCTGATCGTCAATCAAGTTAGAGGAATATATGAAGTCCGGAATCCAGACCTCATCCCCTATCACCGAGCAACGGTCGAGATAGCGATGACATTTAAGGGATTCTTCCTGGAACATGTGCCTCAATCTCAGAATCTGGAAGCTGATGCCCTAGCTGGTCTAGCTGCAGATTTAGCTACCCCTATAAGAAGGCAGAATTCGGTAATCCTTCTTAACAGAGATTTATTTTGTGTGAAAAATAACTTCCACATAGAATGCAGCTACGTGGTGGACACAGATCCTCTCAGGAGAGACTGGAGAAGTCCCTTTATAGATTTCGTAGCATACAGAATCTTGCCAGAGGATCCTAAAGAAGCAGTATCCGTCAAAAGACGATCATTACGCTTCTATTTTGATGCATCATCACAATGTCTATATCGCCGGTCTTATGACGGACTATTATTACGATGTCTCTCTGGTAACGAAGCACAGCAGATTATTCGTGAATCCCACGACGGCGTATGCGGAGCGCATCAACCTGGTCCTAAGCTATAGGATCGCATCAGGAGAATGGGCTATTACTGGCCTACTATGATCACAGATGTAATAAAGTATGTAAGACACTGCAGAGCCTGTAAGGTCCACGTAGACTTTATCCATCAACCTTCTGAATATCTACATCCTACGGTTGTATCCTGGCCTTTCGAAGCATGGGGTATGGATATCATTGGTCCTATTCACCCGTCTTCTTCCAGAGGTCACCAGTTCATACTGGCCATCACGGATTACTTCTCTAGATGGGCAGAGGCGATCCCTCTCGCTGAGGTGAAGGCATCTAATGTGATCAGCTTCATCAAGCATCACGTTATTTACCGCTTTGGGATACCCCGAAGGATAATCCATGACAATGGGCCTCAATTCATCAGCCAAGCATTTCATCGATTTTGTGATAAAAATCGAATACAGGATGTTGTCTCTACGGCATATAATCCTGCTGCTAATGGTTTGGCAGAAGCTTTCAACAAAACCATTATCAAGCTCTTGAGGAAGTTTGTCTCTTCGAATAAAAGGGATTGGAATAAGAAGCTGGGAGGATGTCTCTAGGCATACCGCACAACGGTACGGGCACCAACAGGTTGCACACCATTCCAATTAGTCTACGGGAGCGAAACGGTTCTCCCCATCGAGATCCAAATTCCGTCACTCAGGATAGCCGTGGCTAATGGGTTGACTCAAGAAAAGAATGACCTGTTAAGGCTTCAAGAGCTGGAAGGATTAGACGAGAAACGCCTCCAAGCTCAACAGCGCATCGCGCTCTACCAAGCACGTATTTCCAGAGCTTTTAATCAAAAAGTAAAGGAAAGAGTGTTCAAAGTCGGCGAGCTAGTTTTAGCCGTAAGAAGGCCGATGATTCTTACTCACAGAAGTAAGGGCAAATTCCAGCCCAAATGGGAAGGCCCTTATGTGATCGAGACGACGTTCTCAAACGGCGCTTACAGGTTAGCCCAGCCTAATAGAGACCTATTAATGGCTCCCATCAATGGCAAATTCCTGAAAAGTTACTATGCTTAACCTCCTCTGCTCAAGTAAAATATGGCGAAAACCTCATTCTGACAAAACTACTTCCAAAATAAAACTAGTTGGATCGTACTCTATCATGTCCATATAACCTCTGAATAGATATGTTTAACTAATTTGGAACTTCAAGACATATCACGTCCATATTACCTCTGATATCACTTTTACCCAAACCTATCATTTATATTCCAAAATGATGGGGCCACAAAGTCAGATGAAAGCCTCTTTATTATTCCCAAAAAGGAGCGGAAGTACATTAAAAAGCGAAAGCAAAAGTACATCATTTTGGGGGAGCGATCAGGTCACGAAGCTGCTGCACCAGTGCGGCCATCCTCTCAGTCCTGGAACCCAAGACATCAGCGCGAGCCCGCTCCAGCCGTGCCTCATCGTTGCTCAGGAGGGACAGTTCGGCTCTAGCCCGAAGAAAACCAGCACGGGCGACTCCTGCACGCGCCAAGTTCTGTTGTGCTACGCCCAATCGGCTATCCGCCACAGCTAGAGCTTCCGACGACTGAGAAGCCCACTCCTTTGCCTGAGCGAGTTTTGTTTCCAGTCGGCGGACCCTCGCTACATTCCCTTCGTGCTCGGCCTGGCACTTCATTTGAAGAGCGATGGCCTCCTCCAGGACGGCTGTTCCTTCATCTATCTCCTGCTGATGTGTCTGGATGGATTTATTTACGCCTGCCATCTGTTTGGCAAGCCGCGCAGTCATGGAGTCGTATCTAGCCTGGACCAGATCTTCAACATTGTCTCGAGCTAGCTGCAAGTATTCGTTAATGGGTTGCTCCAAACCATTAACTATCTTCTCCAGTGTTTCAGCTAGCCCAGTGTCGTCGAATTCTCGGATCGGCACAATCGCAGACCGGGAGGACCTCTTCAGCGACGCAAAGCTTAGATTCTTCGCCAACACCCTTGATAGTAACATTTTCAAAGTGGTGTAGAAGATGTCGGTGTACTGCTCAATCAGCACAGTTAAATCCGAATGGATGTCGAAAGTGGCCTCGATATTGGCAAATCCCCCTCCGAGAATAACCACAGACGATGTTGCCACGGCCGTCGCCTCAACAGGTGGTACGACGAAAAAAGAAGCGCCAATACCGGACGAAGATACCAGCATGCTCACAGGAGGCATTGTCGTAATGACAGGCTCGTCCTCCTCTTGAGATGTCGGGACCTCGTCGACAGGCGAGCCGGCACCCGAAGATGTTTCCTCTTCAAAATTAGCCACCTCTGTGTCGCCGCCAGAACCTGACACAAAGATGAAGAGTGCATCTATACTGTCCTCCCCGAAGAGGTCTTCCCCTGAAAAGAGGACGAAAGAAAGTTAGTATCGAAATGATGGTAACTTTTCTAAAAAGAGGCGTGAAGACGACATTTACCCATGGCCGACGGCATATATGTCGCATCTGCGGCCTGTACAGCTAAATTATTTCTTAATGATGCTAAGCGAGCTGTCATACCTGGAGAAAGGGGTCTACTAACCAATGCTGGAAAATAGTCTTCCAGGTCCTTGTCAAATTTCAACCGAGGCTCATCGGCAGGAATCTCGCCGGGTGCACTGACAGGCACGGCAGGGTCTCTCCCGATGTCGATCCACATAAAGATATACTCAGCCCCGGAGGCGACCTCGTTCCACTACCTGAAGCAGTAGCAGCGACGGCAGCCTCCAGCAGAGATTCTCCGGCACCACCAGCCGGAACTGTAGAGGGTCCCTCTCTAAAAGGCGAGGAACCTCCAATCAAAGGATCATCCCCAACATGGGGAGATGCAGGCTCACTTCCAGGAGCCTCAATACCAGAAATCCGGAGAGGACGATTAACCATCTTCTTCTTCCTCTTGCGAGGGGAAGTCTCCTTCGGAGCAGGAGCCCTTCGCTTCCCGGAGATTACCAAAGGCCCTGCGGGCAGAGGTACTTCACCCCTCGATACCGCCAACAGGGGCTCATCTGGAGTGACGGACTCCTCACCCTCGTCGGAAGAAACCGAGGGGACTTCCACTCTTCCCCCAGACTTGAAAGAAAACTTCCATGCATGTCAAAATTGTGATGGAAGGTGTTCGTTGCCACATAGAACTGGGCATAGTACAGGATACGCAGCTCCGTGGAGAGTGTAATAACCGGCACAGTAAAAATTACTCCAGTACAACCCATGAGGAAGTATCGCCATCCTCTAGCTCCATCAATGAGTCCACCCCTGGACCGGAATCTGGTGACGGCGTTGCCCATGTGCAACTGATCATACCCAAATTGCCTGGCAAACCGACTAGGCAGGTAGGGCTCCAAGAAGCAATGGTCTTCACTCCTGAACAGTAAATGGGAAGGTCTAATGCAGAACAACCAATTAAAAGCTTCAGGAGAAAGATTGGTCTTCTCCCTGCCTGAATCCTCAAGCCTAATCCCCGATTGGTTGCGATGTACAGAGGGACAGTGCAGAAGAGCTTCCAGCTATGACTGAAGCCCAGCACCCGCCGACAGTCTAGAACCGTGGTCACATTCCAAGAAGATTTCTGGTAGTTCAGTAGGAAACTAGCCCCCGAACTACTGTCGGAGCCGGGAGACATAACCCTAGGGTTATAAAGAATTAACCATCCCATCAAATACAGGTATGGTAATTCTACCCTGGGAAAGCTATCACGCCGAGTTTTATCGGCGAGCAGCCCGTCAGTCATGGCCCTCAGGCCAGCTTGAATGTGACATACCATGGCAGGAAGCAAGCCCAGTCTTGCCCCGAACACCAGATGCACTATAGGCCACAGCGTATTACGTTGAATGCGGTCCGCAGATGTGACCCCAGGTACCACCACTGGACGCAGCCATATGGAGAGAAAGCCAGCCAGTTGAGCTTCCCTGGACAGAGGCTTGCGGCAGCGCCTCAAATAACTATAGGCCTTAGTGCCTACAGGATACTGTCCTATCCCTTCGTCGAGGATCGAGTCCGGAGCCCCAACGTCTACCATGAGATCGTCGACTACCTGAGCATTAAGCGCACTCAGAGGATTCACAGGCAGATCCTTGCCCTCCAATACCTTCTCCGGCTTAGCATTCTGGGACCGGTGAAAGAAGAGGTAGGACATCCATTTATTGATGTGAGCCAAATCTGAGGGCTTGCCATAAAAAGCAGTACAAGCGAGGTAGTGGCACATCAGCTCCTGGTATACTTCCACTACCCGAGGATCTGAATCCCCCAGCTCCCGGTTCGTAGGAACATACTCTTCATACGGAGTATCCCCCATCAGCAGTCTTAAGATCTCTGCCATCTCATGAAAGGCCAATCCTAACTCCCCCAGTGGAGTGGCGAAAGTTCCGGTGAGCGAAATATATCGCTCCATCAGTGCCAGAAACAGGTTGGGGTTATGAGGTAACCCAATACTGGTGGCACTCACAGCTGCAAACAGACCAATGCTCTCCAACTCGGTCTGAAAATGCTTCAGGGCCCAATCAACTAAGCGAGCCCATTGAAGGTTTGTAGGGGTGATCCACCCACCGCACCAAGGGTTCACCTTAGGGTATACTCCCCCGTGTCCCATAAAATTATTGCAGAAGGTCGATAACTGGACCGGCTGGATCACTAAGCTATCTTCACTCGGGATACTGCCCGGGTACAGTCCCCTGAACATCATCACATTGCCGGAAAGGCGGCTGACAAACGACCCCTGGTCTGCTCCTTTCAGATGAAATATCTTCCTCGGCCTGTCGTGAAGATCATGAGTCAACGTCCACGACATCCTTCTGGGATGTGTGGCATGGAAGAAAGTCAAGATGGGATAGACTTTCGGCATCTTGGGCAGATACAAAACAAAGCTCCCGACAGGGAAGACCCAGAGTTCTTTCTTGTGCTTCGTCTGGGACTGCTTGTCAATCATGTCCCCGAAGAGGAAGGCCGACTTTAGGTACTGGTCCCCGTCTATGTACGTCAGGGGCTCTCCGTTGATCAAGTTCAGCAGCGTTCGCTCGCCCTGAGCCGATATTAGATTTTTCCTTCCTTCGGGATACTGGGGCCCGGAGATAGGAAATGTCACGTGTGACAGATCCTCCAGATAGTTAGAGTACAGCATCCCGACGGCCGAACCCATCACATCGGCTAGCGAAGACACATGCAAGTTAACTGCAAGAGTGCAAGAAAAATACGTCAGTTCCTATAACTAGACATTACAGATCTTGCAGCATACGCCAAAAATCAACAGTCTGTGCTTTACGCCAAGACCGTAAAAACTTGACCATTACGCTGGAATCCATTTCCTAAAAGCATATAGTTCAAGGCTGGCAGTATACAGTCTATGCTTTATGCCAGACTGATAAAGTTGAGGTATTACGCCAGAATCTTCATCCAGAAGCGTAACACTCAAATTTTATACGCCAACTTTTGATAGTCAAAGCTTTTACGTCAGACTGCGAAAATATAGAGTTTTTGCGCTGACACATTAGAAATATGGGCGTAAAATATGAAACGTCTCTGTGCATCATCTTCCTCAAAGAGGCTATCAGCACAGAAGACGACCTAGCGTGGTCACGTACAACGTGTGCGAAGGATTTTCAGTCGTTCTTTTTCGTCCCAAATGCTCTACCTTTAAGGCCGGGTGCACTGCTCATCGGCGGGATACTTCGCTCAGAATGAAGTTCATCTTGCCCAACCGAAGACGCTCTCTCTTGAGAAGAAGAACGAGAAGAAGAATCAACCTTCTTTCCCTTAGTGGAGGGGACTTGTTTTGGGGCCATTACGGGAAACTTTGAAATCTCGGAGAAGAAACGAAGAAGAACTCGAACAGTCGAAGGCTTTCTTTCGCAGAAGACGGATGAAAAATTTTTCTCTCAGAAACTTGGGGTATATATAGAGTTCGGATGGACTCCTCGAATCCCGAACCAAATCTCCTAATTAATATCCGGTTATGATTGGGTACTACGTCAGCCTATTACTCAGAGAAGGCGGACAGTCAGCGAATTCAAAAAGTTTTTTGCGCAAAGCAGATTCGTGGTTTTTACGCTAAGGAGCTTTCTACGCTCGACAGCTACAGATCTACGATTTTACGCTCACAGGCTATAAGTCTATGGTTTTATGCCCGGATGCCCTAGTGCTCGATAGCTTTTACACTCGAGAGACTACAAACCTACGACTTCACGCTCAGCAGCTACAAATCTATGATCTCACGCTCGGTGGCGTTTAGTTTACGCTCAGAGGCAACAGATCCACAATTTTACGCTCGGAAGATTTTCTTTTCACAGGCTACAAATCTACAGTTCTGCGCCAAGGAGCTTTCTACGCTCGACGGCTACAAATCTACGGTTTTACGTTCACAGGCTATAAGTCTATGGTTTTACGCCCGGATGCCTTTGTGCTTGGTAGCTTTTATGCTCGAGAGGCTACAAACCTACGACTTCACGCTCAGGAACTACAAGTCTATGATTTCACGCTCGGTGGCGTTTAGTTTACGCTCAGAGGCTGCAAACTCATGATTTCATGCTCTATGACTTTTCGCACATCTGAAAGATGCGCAGGCCAGTACAGTACATCTGAACAAATTCTCTAGACGGTCAATTGCAGGAGTTTACACAGAAGATACTCTTTCTTGACCTCAAGATACCCCAAGTACCCGAAGCATACGGAGTTCAACATTAAAAATTACTCTTCTTCATGGGTCGATTCGAAGTTCATCCTGAATCTAGCTAAATATTTCGTCTACAAATTCAAGATGGCAACTCAGTTCTTGACAGCCATTCCTCACCATGTTCCAAGGGATTTTTGAGAAATCACTCTTAAAGACGACGGTATGAACAAAAATTATGTTTATCAGAAGTAAAAACAGTTCAGAATTCTACGCGGTTCCTAACAGCAGGACAGTTTGAACACTCGACTGCTAAAGCGGCTTTCTGCGCATCCTTAGTTATGCGTAAAAGACAGGACAGAACCTAGCGCTCTTTTTATACAGAGTCGGCGTAAAGAATCAGACGTGTCAAAGCTACACATATTCAGACTTTACGGCAAAGTATGGCAACATGATCATATGCAAAGAAGAAAGACGATTTTATTAAAATTAAAAGCATAATTACATGAGGGAAATCCAGTCTACAAGGGTTTTCTTTATTTTTCATGACTACATATGAGGGAAATCCCGTCTACAAAGGGCTTCCTCATCGTCGTCTGAAGATCGCGCCCAAAATCTGTTCTGCCAGGTTCTCGCATGGGCGACATTCTTCATCCATCTTCTCCAGCAGTCAGTCAGTAGCCGCAAACTGACTGACATATTGGTCAACGGCGAGGTTGCAGAACTAGGCATAGACCCAGCCGCCAACAGAAGAAAAGCAGAGTAAATTTGCTTTCTTACATCCATCACCGTGACATATTGAGTTGAGATATTTCACCCAACTCAATCTCGGACAGAGCTAGTATATCTGCTCTCGTCCACGGAGGTAACGGGAGAAGGCACCGCTTGCAAGCTGCATGACAAAATATGACCCTTCCTCTCTCCCGAAGAACCACCATACAAAGTTGCTGATTATCCCGAGCAAAGGAGGCTATGATATCCTTCAGTGATCCATCGTTGCAGAGGATATTTGCTTGAAGACGCCGTCTTTTTTGGCTCCTTACATGCTGGAAGAACATGATCTCCTTCTTCCTCAAGTCGACCCGACGAACTCCGGCCATCATCTCTGTGTGGTAAAGGAAGTGTAGGAAGAACAGGAAAACTCCTCAGCCTTTTTATAGGCGAAAGAGATCACACCGATCCCCAATAACTCTGCCATAAAGTCAGCTATGAAAGAACATGTCAGGCTTGACCATTTCAGGCTCCATTCAGAGCGTTTCGAGTTACGAGGAATGGTTCATACTTCATTCAAAGCGTTTTAAATTATGAGAAATTTAAAAGCTTTGAAGGGGGTCTTGTAGAAGCATGAAAAATACGCTGGATAGCAATACGCAGCATGTTGATGCAGGACAGCGTAAACAGAGGACCTCAGAGCCATCAAACGTGCAACAGAGCTTTTTTGCTGAGCACAGCATAAAAATATAGGCTCAAGGACCATCCGCGTAATGCAGTATGTCCAGGCTGCTTCAGCGTAAACAGGGTACTTCATCGCCTATATGGCGTAAAACTCATCCGCTTTCAATGCAGCATTAAAGTGTACGAGGAACACTTTATGTTCTTCAAAATGAACCTATCAGATCATGCAAAGAACCTGACATCTGGACTCCTGACAGAGAGTACTGAACGACTCCCCAGGCGACGGGTATAATGATGGCGCGGCACTGCAACCCAGGCTGTCATTTACTGCCATTTCCTTTGCGTAAACCACTTTACACATACGAAGGAATACGCTGCCTAATTTTACACAGGCAGATGTGAGCTGTTTACGCTCCGCAGAAGACAAACAGCCTTCCACGTCAAAAGCTGCACTTCGTACAGGACTTGAGGCACGTCTATGCATTTAATGCACAGAGCGGTGACAGTTTCTCGAGGCACGTCTCTGCATTTAAAGCGTCGAATACTGACAGATGCCCAAGGCACGTCTCTGTACCTAATGCACAGAAGGGTGGCAGGCCTTCAAAATACGCCTCTGTATTTAATGCACAGGATAATGACGGATCTCCACATGTAATGCTGGGGATTTGATTAAATGTCACCGAACCGTCGTTTAGTGACATCCCCTTTGCATAAACTACTCTTACGCATGTAAGGGAATATGTTGCCCAGTTTCACACAGGCAGACGTGAGCTTCTTACGCTCCGTAGAAGGCAAACAGACTGCCACATTAGCAGTTACTCTTCGTACAGAATTTGAGGCGCGTATCTACATTTAATGCATAGAATGATGGAAAATCTTAAAGACAAGCCTCTGCATTTAATGCGCAGGATGGGGGCAGATCTCTACATTTAATGCAAGAGATTTGATTATATCTCCAAGAGCCATAATTTCGGCTAAAACGTCCATGTCATCTCGGCTTCTACGCCTGTTTATGGTGGTTTTAAACGAAAGAGATGAAAGTGTATTTCAATGGCTGGGTTTATACGAGACCCGTGCCCTTTGGTTCACAAACAAACTTGTACAATTTGATCCTATGCGAGGATGTAGAAGTATAATTTATTTAATCTGGGTAAAAATTGCTATAGGTGTCTGATCTGCGGTCGATCACTTTAGCCCTTGAACTACACGATGTTGAAGAAGTGCCGTGGAAGACAGGATGCAGCTTTGGAGGTTGCAAAGGAGGGTGGATGCGCGATGCTGAAGGTCGTCGCTCTCTATTCCTTGCCTGAGCTCTGTATTCTTCTCTCTCTCTCTATCTCTCCCTCTTGATCTCCGGTTCGATGACCTTGTTCGATTCTTCTTTCAAAGTTTCGACCTTTGATCTGATGTTGGTATTCTTGACCAAATTTTTCGACCTTGATCTGATATTGGTTTCTTTACCAATTTTTTCCGACCTTGATCTGATATTGGTTTCTTTACCAATTTTTTTCGACCTTGTTCCCCATTGATAGGGGCCTCTATTTATAGAGTCTTTGGTGACAGTGACCACTCCGTTGGTGTAGCAACCGAGGAGTAGAAAGTACAGTACCCTATTACACAACGGTTAAAGCAACCAATGCCTACTTATAGATGATCTTTTGAATGAGCGGGTGACGCGGGTCCAACTAAGGGGACACAACGCGTACAATTGCTACTAAGATCACGGCATAAAAGCCACGTAGGTAGATATCCATTGTGTAAAAGGGGTTGGAGTAGAAGCCAAATGTCCGTCACCATGGCATAGAAGCCGAACAGGCATAGAAGCCGAGTTGGCATGGAAGCCGGGTAGTCGTAGAGACTGAGAGGACGTTGAAGCCGGATGGGCGTTGAAGCCGAGTGGTCCTAGAGGCCGAGAAGGCGTTGAAGCCGGATGGGCGTAGAAGCCGAGTGGTCCTAGAGGTCGGATGGGCGTAGAAGCCGAGTGGTCCTAGAGGTCGGATGGGCGTAGAAACCGAGCGGTCATAGAGGCCGAGAGGGCGTTGAAGCCGGATGGGCGTCGAAGCCGAGTGGTCCTAGAGGCCGGATGGGCATAGAAACCGAGCGATCATAGAGGCCGAGAGGGCGTTGAAGCCGAATGGGCACAGATCCTGAATGGGCGTAGAAGCCGCTGCGTACCGTGCTGATGTGGACGCCTTTAGTCGGAATTACAGCTTTTGAAGATATAATCAAATCTTTTGCAGAGATTTGCCATCATCTTATGTATTAAATGCGGAGGCGTGTTTTGAAGGTCTGCACCCCTTCTGTGCACCTGTCACAGAGACGTGCCTTGAGATAAACTGTCACCGCTCTGTGCAATTTAGACGTGGAGACGTGCCTCCAATCCCGTACGAAGTGCAGCTTTTGACGATGTAGGCGGTTTGTCCGCTTCGGATCGTAAAACCGCTCATGTTTGTCTGTGTAAAATAGGGCAGCGTATTCCCTTGTACGCAGAAGAGCGGTTTATGCGGAGAGGACTCCAGTAAGCGACGGTTCGGTGATCTTTTAACTAAATTCTCTGCATTAAATGCAGAGATCTGCCATCATTCTGTGGTGCGCGTCCCGAGGGGCCTGCCGTCGTTTCCAGCCGTCGTCTGGGTGGTCGTGCAGCACTTTTTGTCAGGAGTCAGAGGTCAGATTCACTGCGTGACTTGACAGGTTCATTTCGGGGAAGACGAAGCGTTCCTCGTACGCTATAACGCTGCTTCGAGAGCGGATGAGTTTTACGCCATAGAGGCGATGAAGAACCCTGTTTTACGCTGGATTGCTCTGAAGGCCTCTGTTTACGCTACTCTGCATCAAGAGGCTGCATAGCTCTTCCCAGCGTATTTTTCATGCTTCTACAAGACCCCCTTCAAAGCTTTTAAATTCCTCGGAATTTGAAACGCTTTGAATGAAGCATGAACGGCCCTTCGTAACTCGAAACGTTTCTGACTGGAGTCTGGATGAACCTCCAATTGACCCGAGAAGAGTAATTTCTCAATGTTTGAACTCTTTGTATGTTTCGGGTACTTGGGATGCTTTGGGTCAAGAACGAGTATCTTCTGTGTGAACTCTTTGCAATTGACCGCCTTGGGGACTATTTCGAATATACGGAAAGTCGTGGAGCGCAAAATCATCAGTCTGTAACCTCTGGGCAAAAAACACCATCGAGCGCGAAATCGTAGACTTGTGGTTCCTGTGCGTAAAGTCGTAGGTTTGTTGCCTCTCGAGCATAAAAGCTATCGAGCACAAAGGCATCCGGGCAAAAACCATAGACTTATAGCTGTCGAACGTAAAGCTGTAGATTCATAGTCATCGAGCGTAGAAAGCTCCTTAGCGTAGCACTGTAGATTTGTAGCTTCCGAAAAGAAAATTTCTCCGAGCGTGAAGTTGCGGATCTGTTGCTTCTGAGCGTGAACTAAGCACCACCGAGCGTGAGATCATCGATTTGGTATCTGCTGAGCGTAAAGTCGTAGGTTTATTGCCTCTCGAGCGTAAAAGCTACTGAGCACAAAGGCATCCGGGCATAAAACCATAGACTGATAGCTTACGAGCGTAAAACCGTAGATCTGCTGCTGTCGAGTGTAGAAAGCTCCTTTAGCGTAGGAACCGCTGAACTGCTTTGCGCGAAAAACTTTTCGAATTTGCTGACTGTCCGCCTTCTCTGAATGATAGGCTGACGTAGTATGATACCGTATTTGTTGAGGACATCCCACTGGGAGATTTTTAATGGACCTATTATTTGTTGCACACATTAAGCACAAATAATAAGTTCGAAATAAACCCTATCAGAGGTAATATGGACGTAATAGGTATTGTGGACTCAACACCACTGGCATACTTAGAGTTTAAGTACGGGTGCTGAGTTGAGATGACAATCGATATCAGAGATAATATGGACGTGATAATCGATAGCCGAATTGAGGAAGGTTTGTTCAGAGGTAATATGAACATGACAAACTCCCTGGGTTATGACTCTATCGGGGATAGAGGCATACATCTGCTCAGAGGTAATATGGACATGGCAGTTTTTGTGGACTCAATACCACTGGCATACTTAGAGTTAAGTACGGGTGCTAAGTTGAGATGACAATCGATATCAGAGATAATATGGACGTGATAATCGATAGCCGAATTTAGGAAGGTTTGTTCAGAGGTAATATGAACATGACAAACTCCCTGGGTTGTGACTCTATCGGGGATAGAGGCATACATCTGCTCAGAGGTAATATGGACATGGCAGTTTTTGTGGACTCAACACCACTGGCATACTTAGAGTTAAGTACGGGTGCTAAGTTGAGATGACAATCGATATCAGAGGTAATATGGACGTGATAATCGATAGCCGATTTTAGGAAGGTTTGTTCAGAGGTAATATGAACATGACAAACTCCCTGGGTTGTGACTCTATCGGGGATAGAGGCATACATCTGCTCAGAGATAATATGGACATGGCAGTTTTTGTGGACCCATTACTTTTTGCGTACCTAAGTGCAAGCAATAGGTTTGAGACAAGCCCTGCTAGAGGTAATATGGACGTAGCAGTTTTTGTGGACTCAACACCACTGGCGTACTTAGAGTTAAGTACGGGTGCTAAGTTGAGATGACAATCAATATCAGAGGTAATATGGACGTGATAATCGATAGCCGAATTTAGGAAGGTTTGTTCAGAGGTAATATGAACATGACAAACTCCCTGGGTTATGACTCTATCGGGGATAGAGGCATACATCTGCTCAGAGGTAATATGGACATGGCAGTTTTTGTGGACCCATTACTTTTTACGCACCTAAGTGCACGCAATAGGTTTGAGATAAGCCCTGCTAGAGGTAATATGGACGTAGCAGTTTTTGTGGACCCATTACTTTTTGCACACCTAAGTGCAAGCAATAGGTTTGAGACAAGCCCTGCTAGAGGTAATATGGACGTAGCAGTTTTTGTGGACTCAACACCACTGGCGTACTTAGAGTTAAGTACGGGTGTTAAATTGAGATGATAATCGATATCTGATGTAATATGAACATGATAATCGATAGTCAGACCAGGATGGTTTTTTCAGAGGTAATATGAACATAACAAACTTAGCTGGGGATTACAGCTCAGAGGTAATATGAACATGGCTGATTTTGTGGACCCATTATTTTTTGCGCACCTAAGTGCAAGCAATAGGTTTGAGACAAGCCCTGCTAGAGGTAATATGGACGTAGCAGTTTTTGCACTCGCGGAGATCACAGCGCTCATCTGGTTCCCCGTAGAGGTCAGATGTTGTCTTGCGCACAGAGCGTGATTTGTACTTCCGATTTGGCGCTGAGGCATCATCGGAAGTTTTGTCTGTACCGCGCGTTGCGGGAGACTGGTTTCTATGCGTAGAGCGCAGTGGATACTTCTGGGTTAGCGCTGAGGCTTTGCCCGAAGTTTTGTCTGTACCGCGCGTAGCGGGAGACTGATTTCTGCGCGTAGAGCACAGTGAATACTTCTGGGTTAGCGCTGAGGCTTTGCCTGAAGTTTTGTCTGTACCGTGCGTAGCGGGAGACTGATTCCTACGCGTATGGCGCAGTGGATACTTCTGGGTTAGCGCTGAGGCTTTGTCCGAAGTTTTATCTGTACCGCGCGTAGCGGGAGACTGATTTTTACGTGCAGGGCACGGAGGGAGCAATGCTACCACCTCATTGGTCGGAGAGATCAAAGAGATCGGAGAGTCCACAGGAATGGTAGAGGATGTCTTGGGCATCCACACTTTACGCAGCTTTCTGTTGTCTTGGACGGAGAGAGAGTGAAAGCTACCCCCGGTTCGAAGCATGTCTTCGTAGGCAGACTGGTCGAATTGGACGACCAATGTCTTCTTCACGGATCCCACGAATACCGCATCGTGTTGAGCAATTGCTTCCTTGTCAGAAGAGAAAGATGTCCCCAGCAAAGTCGCCATCTTGTTTGTGGTGGTTTTAAACGAAAGAGATAAAAGTGTATTTTAATGGCGAGGTTTATACGAGACCCGTGCCCTTTGGTTCACAAACAAACTTGTACAATTTGATCCTATGCGAGGATGTGGGAGTATAATTTATTTAATCTGGATAAAAATTGCTATAGGTGTCTGATCTGCGGTCGATCACTTTAGCCCTTGGACTACACGATGTTGAAGAAGTGCCGTGGAAGACATGATGCAGCTTCAGAGGTTGCAAAGGAGGGTGGATGCGCGATGTTGAAGGTCGTCGCTCTCTATTCCTTGCCTGAGCTCTGTATTCTTCTCTCTCTCTCTCTATCTCTCCCTCTTGATCTCCGGTTCGATGACCTTGTTCGATTCTTCTTTCAAAGTTTTGACCTTTGATCTAATGTTGGTATTCTTGACCAAATTTTCCGACCTTGATCTGATATTGGTTTCTTTACCAATTTTTTTTGACCTTGATCTGATATTGGTTTCTTTACCAATTTTTTTGACCTTGTTCTCCATTGATAGGGGCCTCTATTTATAGAGTCTTTGGTGACAGTGGCCACTCCGTTGGTGTAGCAACCAAGGAGTGGAAAGTACAGCACCCTATTACACAATGGTTAAAGTAACCAATGCCTACGTATAGATGATCTTTTGAATGAGCGGGTGACGCGGGTCCAACTAAGGGGACACAACGCATACAATTGCTACTAAGATCACGGCATAAAAGCCACGTAGGTAGGTATCCATTGTGTAAAAGGGGTTGGCGTAGAAGCCAAATGTCCGTCACCATGGCATAGAAGCCGAGCAGGCATAGAAGCCGAACAGGCATAGAAGCCGAGTTGGCATGGAAGCCGGGTAGTCGTAGAGACTGAGAGGGCGTTGAAGCCGGATGGACGTTGAAGCCGAGTGGTCCTAGAGGCCGAGAGGGCGTTGAAGCCGTATGGGCGTAGAAGCCGAGTGGTCCTAGAGGCCGGATGGACGTAGAAGCCGGATGGGCGTAGAAGCCGAGTGGTCCTAGAGGCCGGATGGGCGTAGAAATCGAGCGGTCATAGAGGCCGAGAGGGCGTTAAAGCCGGATGGGCGTATAAGTCGAGTGGTCCTAGAGGCCGGATGGGCGTAGAAACCGAGCGGTCATAGAGGCCGAGAGGGCGTTGAAGCCGGATGGGCACAGATCCTGAATGGGCGTAGAAGCCGCTGCGTACCGTGCTGATGTGGACGCCTTTAGCCGGAATTACGGCTTTTGAAGATATAATCAAATCTCTTGCAGAGATTTGCCATCATCTTATGTATTAAATGCGGAGGCGTATTTTGAAGGTCTGCACCCCTTCTGTGCACCTGTCGCAGAGACGTGCCTTGAGAGAAACTGTCACCGCTCTGTGCTATTTAGACGTGGAGACGTGCCTCGAATCCCGTACGAAGTGCAGCTTTTGACGTGGCAGGCGGTTTGTCCGCTGCGGATCATAAAACCGCTCATGTTTGCCTGTGTAAAACAGGGCAGCGTATTCCCTTGTACGCAGAAGAGCGGTTTATGCGGAGGGGACTCCAGTAAGCGACGGTTCGGTGATCTTTTAACTAAATCCTCTGCATTAAATGCAGATATCCGCCATTATTCTGTGGTGCGCGTCCCGAGGGGCCTGCCGTCGTTTCCAGCCGTCGTCTGGGTGGTCATGCAGCACTTTTTGTCAGGAGTCAGAGGTCAGATTCACTACGTTACTTGACAGGTTCATTTCGGGAAAGATGAAGCGTTCCTCGTACGCTATAACGCTGCTTCGAGAGCGGATGAGTTTTACGCCATAGAGGCGATGAAGAACCCTGTTTTACGCTGGATGGCTCTGAAGGCCTCTGTTTACGCTGCTCTGCATCAAGAGGCTGCGTAGCTCTTCCCAACGTATTTTTCATGCTTCTACAATGCCTGCTCGGCTTCTATGCCTACTCGACTTCTATGCCCACTTGGCTTCTATGACCACTCGGCTTCTACGCCTACTCAGCTTCTATGCCTACTCGGCTTCTACGCCTACTCAGCTTCTATGCCCACTTGGCTTCTACGCCTACTCTGCTTCTATGCCCACTCGGCCTCTATGACCACTCGGCTTCTACGCCTACTCGGCTTCTATGCCTACTCAGCTTCTATGCCCACTTGGCTTCTACGCCTACTTGGCTTCTATGCCATGGTGATAGTTATTGGCTTCTACGCCAACCTCTTCTATACAAGGGATAACTACCTACGTGGCTTCTACGCCGTGATCTTCGCAGCAGATATACGCGTTCTGTCCCTTAGTTGGACGCGCGTCACATGCTCACTCAAAAGGTTATCTATACGCCGGCATTGGTTATTTTAAACCATCATGTAAAAGGGTGCTGTGCTTTCCACTACTCGATTTCTACGTCGACTGTGTGGTCACTGTCACTAAAAACTCTATAAATAAAGACCTTTATCAACAAAGGAAAAGGTCAAAGAAATTAGAAGAGAAAATTGATCAAGAAATCCAGTATCAGATCAAAAGGTCGAAGAAATTGGAGGTCAAGAGAGAGAGGAGAATCCAGAGCTCAGGCAAACAGAAGGGATCGATGACTTTGGCATCGAGCATCCACCCTCTTTAGCAACCTGCGAATCTGCTTTCTGTCTTCCACGGCACTTCTTCAATATCGTGTGGTCCAAGGGCTAAAGTGATCGACTGCAGATCAGACACCTATAGCAATATTTACCCAGATTAAATAAATTGTACTTAGACATTCTCGTATCGGATTAAATTGTACAATCTTGTTTGTAAACATAAAAGAAGGACGGATTTTCGTATAAGACCTCGTTTTCCATATATCCTCTTTTCTCGTTTACTATCCAAAACAGCGGTATGCGATCACCACAGGACGCGACGCACCGAACGGATTGTACGGACATCGAGAGGGTCACACAGTCTATGCGTCACAACTGACGGAACGGAAAATAGAGCAATGAGGAGAGAGAACGGATTACCTGAACAGGGCTCCGTGGAATGGGGTTCCTCGTGTCCGGGTCACTATGTTGTGTCCTGGTCGACCGTGTCCGGGTCAGGTTCAGTCGTGTCCGGTCTAGGGTTTCAGTGCTGCGGTTGGGGGCTTCGCCGGAGCTTCATCGTGGCGGCTCAGCCGGGGCTGCTCGTGGAGGAAGGCGATAGGCACGGCAGAGGTCATCGGCTCTTGGCGGAGGAGTTGAGCCAGGGTCGTCGAGGGCTGCGGGGAGACAGCGAGAGGCTCGGGGTTTGGGGCTCGTCGGCTAAAGGCGGAGGAGCTGGGTTGGTGGAGCTCGGGGGAAGATGAGTGGTGCTCGAAGGGGTTCGAGTCGGCGGAGGATGGAACTGGCTAGGCAGAGGAAGTGGGGCTGGGCGGCTGGAGCGGGGGAGTTAGGTCGGTGGTCGGGGAAGATGAGGTCGGGGCGGGTCGAGCGGGGCTGACTGCTGGGTGGTGGAGGTTCGAGGTCGATGGAGAGATCTGGGATGGGTGGAGGACGTCGGGATGTCGTCGGGGACGAAGGGACTGCGGGGTGTTTAGGGTTCAGGCTAGGGCGGCGAAGCGAGGCGAGTCCGGGCGACCGAGGGGAAAGGTTCGTCGGGCGGAGAGCGGCGAAAGCGATTAGGGTTCCGGCGGATACGGCGGATTAAATAGGGGCGCCACCACGGAATAGAAGTCGGATTAGGATTAGGGTTTGGTTAGGGTTAACGGGTCCGGGTCGGGTTCAATATGAATCCAGCCCGATCCGCTAGGAGATGGGGCGGGTTTCGGGTATTCGGGTTTCGGGTCGGGTTTAGATCCGACCCGACCCGCTAAGGTTGGGTTCGGTTCAGTTGAACCGTATTTGGGTTGGTTTGGGTTGGTTTGGTTCAATTGAACCGGGTTTATTTCAGGGTTTAATTCGGTTTATTTAAACTTTGTTTTTATGGCTTTAAAAATGCTTCCGAGGTCCAATAAATTTTCGAAAAATTATCCTATGTCTAGTTTTTCATATTACACCATAAAATATTATTTTCATCATATTTTAATATTAATTAACAGCAATTAAAAATCATTTAAATTCAAAATACCTAGATTTTAATTTCAGAAAAATCCTAAAAAATTATAGAAAATTATAAAAAATTCAAATTAAAAATTCTTGAAAAATCAGGGGGATTATAATCTACCCCCCTTAAGAGGATTGCGTCCTCGCAATCAAAGAATAACCGGTCAACAGAGATGACACGGTTGCAAACATTGTTCGAAGCACAGCATGATCAAGGGGAATCAAGGTTGAGGGTGTAAGAATAATACAAAGGAAAAATTATTTCCCTAAGCATTAAAAGTTATACAATTTCCCGAATGAAGGAAATCTTGAAATCTACAGTTCATTACTTATAAAAATATATTAGGTTATCAATTATAAAAACATTCTAGGTTATTAGCAAGTTCAATATTACTAGGTTAAGGCTGAGGTCACGAACCAACAGGCATGAGCTAAAACAATACTAGAAACGAATAACTACGAATCACTTACGCGCATTAGCTACTCCATGAGTCTGTGCGTTCTCCAAGGTCATCGTCAGGGCTTGTCCACGTCCTTGCAATCGATTCCTCTGCTGCTGCTGGGCCTGCTGGAAGAGTGCTGCTTGTGGTATCAAAGGTGGCCTCGGCTGATACCCTCCTGAAGGTGGTGGTAGGACTCCTTCAACTTCCCTTTGTGGTGCTCCCAATGCTGGATAAGCTGGCCTTGGTGCTAGTAATACTTGTCGGTTAACCATTGGTGCTCTTTCTCGACGCTCAGGGCATTCCCTCAATGAATGCTGACTGGATCCGCAAGCTAAACATACTTTCCTTTTTCGTCTACACTCATCCTTAATATGGCCTCACTTGCGACAATATTGACAGATAGGTAGTGCCTGTGGAGATGCTCCTGGTGGCTGGTGCATGTGAGGTCTCTTTGTAGCTTCTTCCTGTAGTGCTCCGGCTGGTGCAGGTGTGGATGATCGCTTCAGACTGGTCTCTCTCCTGATGATGCACTCTATGCATCGGGCTGCAGCAAGGACGTCCGGATAAGATGTAGGTGCAACGAATCCAATTAGTTTCTGTAGCTCAATGTTTAGTCCGTCGAAGAACTTTTCAGCCTTCTCTTCTTCTGTCAAAATTAAGGTTGGGGCAAAGCGACTCAAACGAATGAATTTTGCGTTGTACTCTTCTACTGTCATACTGTCTTAAGTGAGGCGATTAAACTTGTCCCGAAGTTCTGATCGAGCGATAGCTAGAATATATATCTCCTGGAAGAGTCTAGAGAACTCTTCCCAAGTGACTCGGTCTGGTCTGAACCGTGTCTCCTCGGATAGCCACCAGTGATGTGCATTGTCCGTCAAATGCATTCTGACGGCAGTCATCCAACGTTCTCTTGGAAGCTCGGCTGCTTCTAATTGATGTTGTGTGTTGGTAAGCCACTCATGAACTTCTGTGGGCTCCTCCTTGCCTGAGAAGGTACGGGACTTCAGCTGGCGGAAGTCGGTGATAGAGCCCGTCATTGGCCGTCGTACTGGTAAATCTGCCTGCTCTAGTACGGTTACTAGGCTGGGACTCAAAGCCTCTTATTAAGCTTGCATTATTGCATAAATCATTTGAAACATCTGCTGCCAATCCATGGCCTGCCCTTGTGGAATGGTAGGCATCGGTGGAGTAAATTGCATCAATGGTGGAACGTCATCTTGCTAAATTCTCGAGGCATGATGACTTGCTTGACTACATTGTTGAGCGGATTGACCTTCGTCAACTGGTATCACTTCATCTTCGTGGGTAACCACAACACCTTGTGGTGTTCCTGGATGAGTCTCATCGCCGGCTTATGGACCCATAATTCTGCAACCAAAATAAACAATAAGAGGCGCTCAGGAATCAAGGCAGGATGCAAGTCAAGAATTAATTCGAATCCGATATAGATATCAAGAATATTTCAAGCAAGTGGATGAGATCCTTATCCTATTCTTATTGTAGGCTTGCTCGGTCCCTAAGTTGAAACCGAATAATTTAGTCGTAGACCTGCATGGGCCACCACAAAAACCATGTCACGCCTCAGTCCCAAAATACCGAGGGACTGGCCACGTGACAATGGCCAGCAGCACACACTGATGGACAAACCCAATTTAGTAGATCCATCAGGATGTACTTAAGCTATAGTACAACAATAAGGGTCTAGATATACTAATCTCATCCACATATATGAATACAGCAATATCAGAATCATAAAGCAAGATCAATCTCAATAAAATATAAACTCGAAAAATAACCCGATAATGAGTCTGATACATCTGTCAAGATACAAGAATAAAGATAACCACAGGAAAACTGAGTATAGAAATAGTATATACTCAGAAGATACCCTCGGTGATCACTCGTCTACTAGATCTGGTACTGCTCCAGTGTCTGCTCCTGCTCCTGCTCCTGCTCCTGCTAATGCTCCTGTCTGGGGAAACTCGGGGTCGATCTCGTCTGCTAATCCTGGGGACATAATCCGGATCCAGGTCCTCAGGGGACATAGCAAGGTACAAGATAACTCAAGCCAAAATAAATATAGTGCAATAGTAAATGAAACAATAGGGTAAATACGTAACCATCTATGTGAAATACAAGTGAGAACATCACCAGTACTCAGGCTGAGACTACTACAAGCTTTGTGTCGGGGAGCTGGTAGTAATGATATCATATAGTTGTCTAGCTCAGAGAGAGACTGAGACGCTGGCATAATATAGTCAACCTGTAGCCTGTGTGACTCTCCAGCAATAAATGAAACAATAGGAAACACTAAATAACCAGCTAAGTGATATGCAAGATGAGAGCAGCACTATAACTCAGGCTGAAACCACTACAAGCTCTGTGTCGGGGAGCCGGAAGTAGTGATATCATGTGGTGGTCTAGCTCGGAGAGAGACTGAGATGCCAGCATAATATAGTCAACCTGTAGCCTGTGTGACTCTCCCCACCCAATGTAATCATACGTCTCATGTCCACGAGGTCCCATGTCCATGTCACGCAAGATCATATTTAATGCAACAAGTCATATAAATGTCGAAGAATATAATGTCTATGTCATAAAACCTGTATCCTATACAGAATCACCATGAATATCTCAGGAAAATTCTGTCTCATGAATAGTGTCAAGTGTCCTGGGTTATGATGTACTTGATAGGACAAGTACGAGAAATATAGGGTCTCGGTATCCATGTCTAGATGACGATACACAACGTCGCGTATGGTATTGGCACCCGACTATTACTCTGATGCTAAGTAAAGTCACACGGTCCTAGGTCAAGCATGTACCATAATATATATATATATATATAAGCCAAGGAAATAAGTAACAAGGACTGCAAGTTTTGGCAAGGTACACTTGCCTGGGGTTCTGGCTCCAACTGTAGCTCTGGTATCAGCAGGTTCTGCAGGAACTCCTCCGGTTACTAAAATAAACATCACCATCAGATTCAGAAACTATCAAATAGCTAGAAACGCCTATCCTTGAGTCCGATTTGGACACAGGGACAAAAAATGATAGTTTCTGGTCAAAGCGGGGTCCACATGTGGGCCACTTTGCACCGAAAAATGTGTCAGGGTCAAAGGTCTCCAAATTCGTCAAACTTAGTGTCAACAAGTTAGGAACAATGATATGAACCCAACAGAACTTCCAGAACTAGATTCCGATGAGCCGATCACTAAATCGCCCGTCAAGTGGAGCCGGGGGCCCACGATACGCGATTTTGTCAATGTTCTCAGAATCGAACCAAACTTGGGTCACAGGACCAGCGTATTACTACGAGTCCGATGGCTCAAATTTTGTTTCGATCCGACGTGTGTACACGAAGTTACAACGTATTCCAGAATAGGCGGATACGGGGCGTTGTCGGCGGATACGCGTTGATTCCAATGTGCACGCTCATCCAAATCAACTTCTGCGAAATCTCGCACGTCTGTATCAACGGCACGCACGTTTCGGTGAAGACCGCACGCGACCAAGTCGTCCCATTTGGCGGGACGCACTCAGTTCCGGGGTAAAATGGGGTATTTGTTTTTCCTATTTTTGGATCGCGGTATACGATCACCACAGGACGCAACGCACAGAGCGGGTTGTACGGGCATCGAGAGGGTCACACAGTCTACACGTCATAACTGACGAAACAGAAAACAGAGCAACGAGGAGAAAGAACGGGTTACCTGAACAGGGCTCCGTGGAACGGGGTTCCTCGTGTCCGGGTCACTGTGTTGTGTCCTGGTCGGCCGTGTCCGGGTCAGGTTCAGTCGTGTCCAGTCTAGGGTTTCAATGCTGCGGTTGGGGGCTTCGCCGGAGCTTTGTCGTGGCGGCTCAGCCGGGGCTGCTCGTGGAGGAAGGCGGTGGGCACGGTGGAGGTCGCCGGCTCTTGGCGGAGGAGTTGAGCCAGGGTCGTCGAGGGTTGCGGGGAGACGGCGAGAGGCTCGGGGTTTGGGGCTCGTCGGCTGAGGGCGGAGGAGCTGGGTTGGTGGAGCTCGGGGGAAGACGAGTGGTGATCGAGGGGGTTCGAGTCGGAGGAGGATGGAACTGGCTAGGTGGAGGAAGTGGGGCTGGGCGGCTGGTGCGGGGGAGTTAGGTCGGTGGTCGGGGAAGATGAGGTCGGGGGCGGGTCGAGCAGGGATGACTGCTGGGTGGTGGAGGTTCGAGGTCGGCGGAGAGATCTGGGACGGGTGGAGGACGTCGGGATGTCGTCGGGGACGAAGGGACTGCGGGGTGTTTAGGGTTCAGGCTAGGGCGGCGAAGCGGGGCGAGTTCGGGCGGTCGAGGGGAGAGGTTCGTCGGGCGGAGAGCGGCGGAAGCGATTAGGGTTCCGGCAGATACGGCAGGTTAAATAGGGGCGCCGCCGCGGAATAGAAGTCGGATTAGGATTAGGGTTTGGTTAGGGTTAACGGGTCTGGGTCGGGTTCAATATGAATCCGGCCCGATCCGCTAGGAGATGGGACGGGTTTCGGGTATTCGGGTTTTGATCCGACCCGACCCGCTAAGGTTGGGTTCGGTTCAGTTGAACCGGGTCTGGGTTGGTTTGGGTTGGTTTGGTTCAATTGAACCGGTTTTATTTCAGGGTTTAATTCGGTTTATTTAAACTTTGTTTTTAGGGCTTTAAAAATGCTTCTGGGGTCCAATAAATTCCCAAAAATTACCCTATGTCTAGTTTTTCATACACCATAAAATATTATTTTTATCATATTTTAATATTAATTAACAGCAATTAAAAATTATTTAAATTCAAAATACCTAGGTTTTAATTTCAGAAAAATCCCAGAAAATTACAAAAAATTGTGAAAAATTCAAATGAAAAATTCTTGAAAAATCAGGTGGGTTACACCGGTAGCTATGTTGTTGACACATGATCGGTATTTGTTGGAGGACTTTGAGAGATTAGGCATTGAGGTGATAGTTCTTGGTTTTGCTATGCAGATATGGGGGTTACAGATACACTCAGAGTTGATGGACAGGATAAAGGCAGTTCAGTATGAGGTTATATCTCTCAGGAGCATCAGAGCTCATGTGAGAGCAGGATTGGAGAATGATTTCACCATTGCTGAAGATGGTTCTTTGCGGCATGGTGCTAGATTGTGTGTGCCTAGTGGGGAGATGCGTGAGAAGGTGTTACAGGAAGCACATCGCTTTCAGTATTCCATACATGCAGGTGCCAACACGATGTATTAGAATATGCGAGAGAGAGTATGGTGGTATGGCATGAAGAGGGAAGTGACACAGTTTGTATCCAGATGCTTAGTGTGCTAGCAGGTGAAAGCCGAGAGGCAGAGGCCAGGTGGTTTACTTCAGCCATTACCCATTCCAGAGTGGAAACGGGACCATATTACTATAAATTTTGTGTCCGGACTTCCATAATCTCCAGGAGGAAAAGACGCGATTTGGGTCATCGTTGACAGGTTGACCAAGTCGGCACACTTTTTGCCTTTTAAGGTGGGTGTGTCTACGGAGAAGCTGAAAGAGATGTATGTGAGGCAGATCGTCAGGATGCATGGGATTTCTGTCAGCATATTCTCAGATCGGAATATTCATTTTACTTCTTATTTCTGGAGGAGTTTGTAGGCGAGTTTGGGCACCCAGTTCAGTATTGCATATCATCCCCAGACAGATGGACAGTCAGAGAGGACTATTCAGACTCTCGAGGATATGTTGTGCATATGTGTACTAGATTTTGGTTGATCTTGGGAGGACCATCTCTATTTGGTAGAGTTTGCTTACAACAACAGCTACCAGGCTAGTATAGAGATGTCACCATTTGAGGCTTTATACGGTCGGAGATGTCGTACTCCCTTGTCATGGGACGATATTGGAGAAAGAGTTTTTCTAGGGCCAGAAATGGTTGTGGATAAAGCGGAGAAGGTTAAGCTAATCAGAGACAGACTTCGAGTGGCGCAAGACAGACAGCGGCATTGGGCCGATAGCCATCGAAGAACTTTGGAGTTTGAGGTATACTTTTAGATTTTTGTTTTGTTCTTGATGTTGATTGATTGTTATAGATTAAGTTCTTAAGGTTATATTTTATTCTAGGTTGGTGGTTTGGTATTTCTGAGGATTTTTTCGATACGAGGCACGATTAGTTTCGGTGGAGGCGGGAAGCTTAGTCCGCGATTTATCGGACCTTTCAGTATTCTCGAGAGGGTCGGTATCATTGCTTACAGACTAGACTTGCCACCTGCATTAGAGAGAGTACACAACGTGTTTTACGTATCGCAGTTGAGATGGTACATGACGGATCCTAGTCACGTGTTGGATCACCCAAAAATAGAGGTGGGCCCTACTCTTAACTATCTAGAGCAGCCAGTTGGGACTCTGGATCGGAGAGAGAATATGCTGAGAAACCAGACTATTCCCTTAGTATGCATCGCATGAAGATATCACTCTCCGGGGGAGTCTACCTGAGCGAGAGAGGATAAAATGTGAGAGCGTTACCCATATTTGTTTGTACCTTGAGGTATATTATGTTCTTTCCTGATTTTGTTATGTTATGTTATGTTATGTTCTGTTTTATTTTAAGGGGGGTAGTTTCGTCTTTGAATTTTAGGACAAAATTATTTTAAGGGGGATAGGCTTGTCACTACCATATTTTCTAGAAAAAGATATTTTGGTCATTTCATAATTAATTAAATATTATACATATTGTATATTTATTTATTATATTATTTAATTATTGCTAGATGATAGTTATTTTTAGACTTGTGTTAGTGAACCTAACTAGTTTAGATTAGATCCATGGACCAACATTTAAATCTAATTAGAATTGAGCCAAATTAGAAGCCCATTCATTAGGAGGAGGATTAATTAAGTTAAACACATTAGACTAGAATCTTACCTCCTTAATTATTTTTTCATGAGAGGCCCCAAGGGGTATTTTTGATATTGTGCAGTAGCTTGGGGAGGGAGCTAAGCGGTCGGCCATATTTAAATGGAGGGAGAAATTTCTCTCTCTTTATTTTTATTTCAAATCTAGATCTAGAATTTTCTCTTCCAAAATTCTTCATTCTCACACCCAAATTTTTTTCCAATTCCTTCATAAATCATCATTGGAGGCTATTGAAGCAAGGATCTACAAAGAGGAAGCAAGGGTCTACAAGGAGGAGCAAGGATCTACAAGTTGAAGGCTCTTTTCACCCAATTTATAAGTTTCATTGGGAATCTATCTCCCAATAGATATAATTCATTTTTTATTTTAAATTAGACTCTAAATCTGTGTTTAATCATTAGGAACCACCCCATATGCTAAGGCTACCGATAAAAATTGGAATTAGGTTCATAGAAGGCCTATGGAGAAAGTTATGTGATATTTTATGTTAATTTTGGAGGAATTCGAGATTGACACATCTTGTGTTTGTTAATTGGTCAATTAGACCAAATTGATATGTGTTTGATTTTGTGTGGCTAGTGTCGTATCCATAATTGGATACGTGTAGGTCGTATCCCGATAATTTGGAGATACTGATTGATTTAGGAGTTTTCTTCCGACACGAGGGTTTTAGCATATCATATTTTAATACGGAAACGTAGATGTGTAATTAGTTCTTCGTATTATTCATAGATACTATTTTAGACTTGCTCGTGTCCTTCGGAGTATGTTTGGTTGTGTGGTGGACTCGTATCACAAGTGTATCATAGATCTAGTGTGATACAGATGCGATGCACTTCACGTGCTTGTTTCCTTGCATTTCAACATACTTGTTTATAGCTATTAGTGATATATAATTATATGATTATGTATATATATATATATATATATATATATATATATATATATATATATATATATATATATAGTGGTGGTGATTATATATATAGAGAGAGAGAGTATGGTATATATGTATTTGTGTGTATATTTATATATATATATGTGTGTGTGTGTGTGTGTGTGTGTGTGTGTGTGTGTGTGTGTGTGTGTGTGTGTGTGTAGGGGGGGTATAGATATGTATAATTATAGAGATGTAGTTGTATCTCTAAGTGTTATTTTTATGTATGTATATATATATTGATATGTATATATATGTATAGATAGATATTGTATCTTGTGTCATATATATATATATATATATATATATATATATATATATATATATATATATATATATATATATATATAGTTATGTGTGTGTGCATATGTATGTAGTCGTGTGTGTATTGAGAGAGGGGGTCGGGCATTACAGTGCAACTAGAGTAGTGAATCGAGCAACACAACAACATCTAGCAGTAAGCACTGCAACTAACAGCAGCATCAGTATCAGTGCACTGCAGCTAGCTTCAGCAGCTAGCAGCAGCAGTGAGCAACTGCAGTGGCTTCTGTATCAGCAGCATGCAGCAGCTACACCAGAAGCAGTATACAGTACAGCAAGGTACTGCAGTGGCAACAGCAGCATGTATCAGCAGCAACAACAAGCAACTACTAGCAGCTGTAGCAGCAACAACTGCACGAGCTGCAGCAGCGTATGCAGCAGCAGCAACATCATCCAGTAGCAGCAGCAACAACATCCAGTGGGCAGCAGTGTATCAGAGCAGGTAAGTTATTAGTTTAGTTAGTTTAATTTGATAGTTTAGTTAGCTTGAGGAGTAGTAGTTTAGTTAGTTATCCTTTTTAGTAGTTATATATATATATATGTATTCATATTGTTATTTAGTAGTTATACATATATACTTGTTACTAGCTAGAGATATGTGTGTATGTAAATATGTATATATGTATTAGTAGTTAGTATAGTAGTATGGTATTAGTTAAATACATGTTAGTTATAATTAGAGTTTTGGGTAGTTAAGTATATGTTAGAAATTCACATTACCTTGTGATACCAAGGTAATGTCAAGGTATTGTTAGGATATTCAAGGTATTGGATTTGAGTATCAAGATAGGTGTGTAGTGGTGTGATGTCATATTATTTCAAAGCCAAGGTATCCACTTAGCATTAGTTAGTTAGAAATATTTAATATTATTGATTTTATATACATACTATGATATTTTTCATATCTTAAATTTGTGTTTCTTAGGATACGGTATTCTATTAATTTTTTAGTATCCTAGTATAGCTAGTGTGGCCTAGTTGCATAGTGTATGGACCCAATATCCTAAAGATTGACTCATACAACATAGAAATAGCTAGTTTGACCAAGTTTGACCAATTTAACCTAGAGTTGACCTAGTTTGACTATTTTGACTTAGAAATGGCTTTATGACCTAGAAGTTGACTAGTTTAACTTATTTTTAATCCAAAATCTTGTATTGATGTAATATTTTATATTTAGGTCTTCGAGGCACCATAACGGACATCTGTGATATTGTTTACCGGATTTTAGGCGAGTATATTCTCTGGTAGTTTCTTATTTATGATATCCTCTATGTCTCTTGTATCTAGTGTAGATATTCTTGATTTTTTGACACGATAGTTACACGGATTGGTATATCCGAATCTCGTCATGAGATGTTATTCCTTGGTATTTATGGTGTATCTTGTGCAAGCCTTGTTTCCTTGTTCTTCTTGTACAAATATAGACATTGGTTCATGAGAAGAGTAGCACCCTTCTTGTGGAATCCCGTGTCATAATGTACCATAGTTGGATCCACTATACCAGTCGGGGGCGGAGAGTATGTAGTGTAGATATGTGATCATACCCTCCTTATATCAAGTCTTGTTCATTGAATAGTGTTAATCATACACCGCACGTATGATTAGTCAGGCCATAAATCATGTATCAAGTTTCTAAGTCGATCACATGTTAAAGCTGGTACTCACTCACTTAGTCATTAGTATTTCTTGTTCAATTCCATATTGCTCATTCTTCTATTTATTTATAGTATTTCTTTTATTGCATATCTCTTGTATCTATATATTGCATCTTGTATATTCACATCTACTTACTGCTACATAGTTTATATCATTTATTAGAACTGATGTTAGAGATGTACTATACTCCTTTCCAAATTGAATATATGTTTCCCAGATGACACTGAGGAGTTGTACCCCACTCACTACAGGCCTCAGGACGTGGTAGGCTTAGAGACAGAGACCTTAGCTCAGGAGGGTCTCATCCCGACTGAGACAGGTGACCCAGGACTTGTAGCACAATAGTTAGACTCTTTGCACTCGATTTGTCTCCAGCTTTGTTGTCAGTATTTCTCTGACTCATTGGATATTATTTTAGTCTTGTGAGTTGTATTTATGACTCTTCTATTCTTTTATCATATTCATGCTTATTCCATCTATAGATCTGTGATTGAGTATATACATATTATTATTGGCATATTTATATTAGATAGATAGTTTACCCAAACAGCGTTCTTCCGTCGATGCTGTGGCGTAGACTGGGCATTTTTCACTACTCGTGCCCCTACATCAGGTGCGGGTCATGACAAAGGCCAATATCTTAACCTGGCTTACGACTCTCTATCCCAGACCGGGTAGCAAGCCTGACTGTATGTCTCAAAATGACACGTGTCCTTATACTAACAACACGGTTGGTTTTATTGTTCCTCCTTGGCCGAACGATCATGGTGCCCTGGTTAGCATCTCGTTCGAGGAACCATATACTTGCCTCGTGCACAGGCTGTTTGTGACCATGCAGATGCGTGAACAGTTATTATAATATAGGCACGGTAGAGAGAATGTAACTAAATATTGTTCTCTCGAACATGCTCGGGAATTCACATTCTCATTTCTTATATGGGTTGGTGACCCACAGGTCATATATACTTTCATCGTACTTTCTTTCATGGAGACTTATCAATCCATTCCTTCTTTCGTAGTTCACGTACACTAATGTATTAAATTGATGTATAGTCATTCAATATTCCATTTTAGTGTAACAAGCATGTAAGGAGTTATATTACAGCATTCTTGTGTTAATGTATTAGCAGTTCAGAACTCAGGTGTTTCATTGATTACAGCAGTAATGAATATAAAGCATCACTATCATTATGTGGAACAGAGCAGCATTCAGTTATGGAACATAGAAGAGCAATACTAGCATTTATTTTATTAGGACACGAAGAAGTAGAGAAGAAGGGACAGATCCACTCATATCTACACTTACAGCCTGCCGTCTACCTCGGTTCCAAGTATGCCTACGATCCCTCAAGAATGATCTGATGCGATATACATTCTAACTTTGGCATAACTATACCCTCGAACCAAGGTCCATAAGATATCTCATTCAGCCAAGTTAAGGAAGACTGCATCATCACACCAAGCATCTCGATTTCTTGTACAACTTGTATCACATCTATCTTATCCATCTAGAATTTCAGCGTAATGCCTCTACATGCAGCAGGACATTACATAATATACCACTCAGAAAAAATTTTGTCCTCAAAACTTAAAGAAATAACTCATCCACCATTGCTTAAGTCGCCAAAGAAAATATTCTAAGCCAGGAATCATTCAATATCCCATATGAATCTCTCATAAATATTGCTCATTCATGAATTTTGTATACTTATGTGTTCAATCCCACCATCTTTTTTCTTCCCAATTGATTTGTTCATGTTCCTCAGTTCACCAATATTCTTCTGCAGCTCCATGTGAATCCCGTACACCACTTCGCCTGGATCGTGCATATATTTTAGGTGTCATTAAAACATAGTGTACTCAACCAATGCTAATGGTTAAAGAAATCCAACGACTATAGATGTACCTTCTTTCCTCATTACTGATCACTTAATAATTTTGGCCAAATTGTTCCTCATATAAGTAGTTACCACAATCGCTATCTTCAAAATCTACCAAATATTAAATTCTAACGACTGCCCAGGTTAAGCTTCTAACCCAAACATGATACTTTAATAATTTTGAACAAACTGACCTAAACATAATTTCCATCAACCCAAATTATAATATTCATTCTTCCAATGACAATTTTGTCATTCTTATCTCTTATAAATAATTTTACCTGCCGTTGCATTGTTTCCATCCATCAACTTCTATCAATCTCACTAGGAATATTATCGGCCGTCTCTTTATTATGACCCAGATGTATTTATAATCATCCCGATAGTTCCATAATATTTTAATATCTTTACATTCAACTTCTAGCAACTTTTCCCAACATTAGTGGTATCAAAATTCTAACGAATCCAGAGTTCCCTTTGATCGCATCACGGTCCATGCTACAAAAGTCTTTATAGTTTAATGATCATAATTCGACCAGTACAACAGTCGCATTAGCTACATCATGTATCAAGTTTCTCTTTCCAACGTATAAAATTTCTATCCAAATTCTCGAACGATGATTCCAATATTTATCCCGATTTACTTCTCATTCCGACTTGATTCCAACAGAAACTATTCCAGGATAATCTAACCAACCGAACCAACTATTGATTTTTCATTCCAGTCAAAGTAATCAAAACCCTCCATAATAACCATCAATTCCCAAATTTACTCATCCAATAAGTTAACCATTCCAACACAACCTGCTATTCTGAAATACTCATACCCAAATCTCACAACCAACTACCCAAACATAGGCTATACACAAGCTGACTCGTAATACTCTATTCCAATCTCAAGATGACATATTACCCATGCAACATCAATAGGATAGGGTCATCCTATGGGTCTCCGACCACCAAAATAACTCTTCGGTCAAGGCTCTATGGTTTACTATACCGACAGCTAAATCTAGAGTTCATAGGCTACCCATCTTATGCTAGACAGTTGCTAAGGATGGATCCCATCTTTATTCTTAGGGACAACCATAATCTGACAAGTTGTAGAAGCATAAAAAATCTCTACGATACGCCAAAGTGATCCAGCCACATGCGCCAAAGCGATCCAGAGTAATGCGCCACCCACAGCCTGAGTAGTGTTCCTATGTGCCAAAGCAGTAACATGTGCCACTATTTCCCTAGTGTTCCTATGTGCCCACAGTGCCAGGCTCTACTACTACGCTAGTGTTCCCATGTGCTCGAAGTGTTATGCCCCACTACTTCTCTATAGTTCCCATGCGCCACTACTCCATCAGTGTTCTTCATGCGCCAAGTGGCAGCAGTCCCAAGGTACAATCATAACTATTGAAATTAGGGCCTGACACGTGTCACGAGTATTATGCGCATCAAAAATCCTATATCTCAACTTACCATGTGGCACCTTAATTTTGTATGTGCCATCAGGAGGATATGAGATGACATATAATTCACACATGTATGCCCCTACATGAAGCCATCTCAAGGATATAAATAGTGAATGTTTCCCACATACAAAAAGGGGAGAGAATAAAATAAACACCTTCATTGCGAGAAGGAGAAAAAGACAAGCGTATCGAAGCCTAGTCACCCTACTTGGTCATGGATCGTTAACGGAGTAAAGGAGCGGTTATAGTGCTCGATCTCCACCGTCATACTTATCCAAAAAAAATTATTGTACTTAGATCCTTCTATATTAGGGATTCTCATACACTGTTTGTCAATTCCCAATAAATAAAAAAGTTCACACAACTTTATCCCAAAAACCTTATTTTATTTTTAGCGATGTTGACAAAAAATAGTGACTCAGCTGGGGAAGAGCTTCTTCTCTAACAAGAAGGTGGTGAAACAATCTGACATGACCAAGATGGGTTCGACACAGAAGATGTTGGTTGTTCGCTTTGACCAACAGGCATTCGAGGACATGCTGGATTAGTCGAGCTCTCAAATAAGGCCTAAAAGACTCACAAGTTTCTGGCCACCAAGGTCGCTGCGTTACGCCCGACATCGGAGATTGACACATCGTTAAACCCCATCATAGATGCATATACGGTTGACCTGTATCTAGCCGACAAGTCGAGTTCTTCAACGAGGCTCGTACGACCTCAAAAAGATTGCAAGATCTGGGTTGCCAAGGCCACTGCGCTATACCCGAATTCTATCTCAGAAGCGCCGCCAACCTTCGCCGTAGACGCACATGAGGTTGACATGCATTATATCTCCATCTCTAAAGCCGATCGTGAGAAGAACGAGGTCAAACCTTGAGAGACATGCACACAGCATTGTCTAGGCAGAAAAAGATATGTCGTGCCTAAACATAGGCGCATGAGACCTACCACGAGCAAGGTTGCCTCCAACAAGGACTCGTATAGTCCTAGCCTAGATTTCCTGTATTATGTGCTAAGGAGCGTTAGTGCAAGAGAACCTAAACTATCTCGAGCCATGCGCACTCAAGGGGATGCGCAACCATCCCCTCAAAAGCTTGTGCCGATGTCACAACCCGCGCCCGCATGATCGAGGCACGAGTATGTGGGTACGGCCAGCCTACGCCGCAGCATCGGCACTAGAAGGTTGTCTAGGTCATCAATATCTAGCTATCAATCATACTAATATAACTAGCTCTATTATGTACTTAATCACAATAATCTAAAAGAAGAATGAATAAGAAAGATAAACCAAATAATATTCTAAAAGAATAAAACTAGACATGATATGAAATAAGAAGAACTAGCCTAGATCTCTATAATTGTTACCTCAAGGCCCACAGTGTAAGAGCAGTCATATCTATAGTATCACTCTGAAATCTCGGTATATAGAGCACAATAATCACTAAAAAATATTATCTAGTCAGGATTGGAGCAAAGCACACTGCTAACAGCAGTTCCAATAAATTTTAAAGACTACGTAACAGTAAATAGCAAAAAAATAAGATAATGAAATAAGTACAGGAACAACAACAGGAACTAATAATAAAAATATTAGAATGTAAATACAGTAGTAATGAAATAGTAGGTACAGAAAATCAGGAAGTAGAAACTAGCTAAGTGAGTACTAGCTTCAACATATGATCGTCTTGGAAACTTGCACAGGAATAGGGCCTAGTTAATCATACGAGAGGTGTATAATTAACACTCACAGGGAAATACATAGGATAATACACAGAATAAGGGTATGATTGTATATCTAACTAACACTCCCCATCCCCGACTAGTTTAGTGGATCCAACCATAACATGTTACGACACAAAATTCTATGAGAAGTGGGACATCCTTCTCATGAATCGGTGTCTATACATGTACAAGATCATAGGGCATGCACAGGATCCACAGGAAATATATCTCATGACGGGATCTAGAATATACCAATCTGTGTAACCACGTGTCAGGAATCAAGTATAACTTTACTAAATACCGAAAACATAGAAAATATCATATATGAAAAACTTTCAGAGAATGTACTAGCTTGAAATATGGAGTAAAGTATCAAACAGTATATGTATTAGTGCCTCAAAGACCTATATATGAAATATCATGTCAACATAGTATTTTGGATTCATAAACATGATATACTAGCTTAAAATTAGGTCTCTAAGTTAACATTAGGTCCAACTAAGTCAAACTAGGTCAAACTAGGTATTCTAGGTCAATACCTTGTAAAACTATATTTTCTAGATCAAAACTAGTCATTATCTTACTAATATCCAAGATAAACTAGGTAATACTAGGTTACTAGATAATATTAACTAATACTAACTAATACACTATACTATATATTATATAATACATATATATATAATTCTAATATATCACTAACTTATATTATTTTAGTCTATAAACTCATTACCTAGCTTATTACCTTAGTATTACCTTTATTCCAAGCTCAAAAACTTACCTAGCCTAATATATCTAGGTAATACCCAATACCTTGGTCAACTCAACTTACTTTGATACTTATCTCGACTTAACTAGGATACCAAGTATACACTCTCTATGATACACTAGAGTATCACACACAAGAGATGATACTCAAAGGAGACTCAAGACACTAACTTAATAGATTAACACCTATACATGCTACTAACACAAACACTCACTCAAGTACTAACCCCACATACTCAATACTACCCTAGACAACCATCTACCTTAACACTTCACTTATACATTATACTGGCACACACACTAATACTAATCTGGAACTTAAGTACTCCCTAGGGCCACATGTCCTTAATCCACACAACTAACTAGTTTTTCATAACTTTGATACTGAACAGTATGGCCATGCAGACACTTGGCATGCTAAGGTAAGTTTCTAATTTGACTCTCCATTCAATATGCACTCTCACCATGCCATGTTATTGATTGCACATAAGGACACTTCCCCATATCCTGCCCTTTACTGCAACTGCAAGCTTCTCATTGTTGCTACTGATATTGTTTTCCTTGCTCCTACTACATGTTACTTGGATACACCTGTTTGTTTTCCCCAACTACTACTGCTGCCAAGCAATACCTGAGCTTCCTATAGACTTACTTGATGCATGCTACAAGCATTGTTGCTACTGATATTATTGGAACCAAATGTACAGCTGCCTGTGCATTGCAGCAATTGCATTTGCAGCTGCAAAGTATTATAGAGCACTTGGCAGTGCTGCCATTGCATCCCACTATTGTTGCTACCTATAATTCTCTCTCCTCCATCCCATACACCTCTCGAATACACTAGTACACTCCTAATACCCCCACACACTCTCCATACTTTCAAATGATATCAATTGAGACACCATTGGTGCAATACATGACAACACACCAACTCTACACACTACCTCCAATACTCACATGAGTATCCAAGTTTTTATGATACACACTCTCTACCCAACACCAAATTCTAATGCAAACAATAACACAAACACTAAGTGTGCACCACTCTTTGACACATAAAAAATCTATGATACCCTCTCAAATCACCAAGATAAACCACCAAATCACATTGAGCACAAATAATATATAAAATATAACTATAATTAAGTAATATTGAATAATTCTAATCGATCTATAAGAATTTGATACAATGGAACACTAGCATGAAGAATTTACCAATCATACACCATTGTATCATAACATATCATGATACGCATTCCCCGTATCAAATTTTGGAAACAAGAATGCATTCACACTATCAAATAAACAACAATAGTTATGACACAATACACACACTCAATGGACAATTAGAATTTTTTCTAAATTGAGCCCAAAAATTATGACATCGACCTAGATTTACCAAATTGAGGGCTCCTAGTGCCTAGATCAACCATTGAAAAATCAAATATAACCATAAGAAGGTTCATACATGTCCATGCGGTGTTCCTAAACATGAATTTGATAAAATTAAGAGAATTACTTAGTGTTTTGTAGCCTCTTTGGAGAATTCTGAATTTGGACACGAAAGAGATGAGACGAACATGATCCTCCAAGAATTTGACTTTTTCTCAAGCTCATCCTTGTGCTCCAAGCTCCTTGCTCTCCAATGGAAGAAGGAAGAATTAGTTTAGTGGGAAATGAGATAGAAATAAAATTCTAGATCTAAATTTATGAGAAAAATGAAATAATGTTGCTTGGAAAAGGAGTAAGAATAAATAGAGAAAAATTGAAATTATAATCTCTTAATGACAAGGTGGTCCACTACAAGGGCTTATAATTGGTTCTAATTACTAATTATGACATTCCATCATCCAATTAAAATTAAAATTAAAGAAGAAAATGAATCTAATTAATTAAAGAAAGAAATCTCTACAACAAAAAGAGAATATTCACTTCATGACAACTAACTAATTTAATTAGACTAATATATGGTCATAATTAGCACTAACAAACCACTAACAACTAACAAATTAATTATAGCAATTAATATACAACATGATAAAATAAAATTAATAGTTGTAAAAATTATGAAAATACCCCTAGGGTAAAATGTGGTGGTTAATGTGATATACCCTCCCAAATACAAGTTGTTGTCACTAGCTCCATTCGACGAAAAGACATCATCCCGTCAGTACATGAGATATTTTCGGTCTACAACAGGCTATTTACCTAGGGATGATGCCCTACTCACCAACTTGTTCGTTGGAGCACTATCCGGCGTCGCTTTTGAGTAGTTCTATAGCCTCTCGGATAAGTAAATTTTCTCCTTCGAAGACCTGAAGTCTTTTTTTCTCGCCCGGTTCTATGAAGAAGGGATGGATATGACTATGTCCTCCCTAATGGACTTTACCTAAGGGAACAGGGAACTTGTACGAAATCATATCTAGCATTGCCGGTAAGCGGCATTGAAATTACCTCCTGGCATTCCTGAATTTTTTGCTAATGGACATATGCCGAAAGAACCTTCTACCAGCAATAAGACTCTGGACGACATCTAGCCCATTCATTGACTGGACGTCATTTATCATAAGTGTCATTGCTGATGAGAAGGATATGAAAGATGCTCGCTTATTAGGATTCCAAGCTCCCAGAGTTAAAGATAATGGAAAGCGTCCTTTCAACACTCATAACAGTCGTGACTGCAAAGGGAAGCAGGTCCTGACAGTTAACTTGTCCAAAAGTCTGACCTTACCTTTTACTAAGCCGACAGAGCCACCAAGAGTATAGGAGACTTATTCCTTTAATAACGATGATGTCATGAAACTCTTTGAAGTATTGATGAAGGGCAAAAAACTTTGGCTGCCTGACATCAAACGCCCTAATGAAGCAGGCAAGGTGGAAAATCCCAAGTATCGCCACTACCATCGATATGTCCATCACGCCATGCGAGATTGTTACATATTAAAAAGGCACATACACGGACTGATCAACTCCAAAGCCTTCACTTTGGACTACGAAGACAAGACCGTCATTGCAAGCATGGTGTCTCTCCAGTTTGGCACTTTTTCGACAACAGAGGTCCAAAATGGTGTCATCCCTATACCAAAAACAACCATAGAGATCGTTAACCTCCCTCCAGCCCCAGCAGACAGGTTGGTTCCCCTCACTACTCCAAGAGGCAAAGTTATGTGGGTTCACCCAGACCTTTTGTTCTAAAATTCAAGGGAAAGAAGACCAAGTCCTGTCACACGGTCTCTCCATCTACCGATCCAGAAGAGGACGACGATTATCCGATCGAACATTTCAAAATTGAACCATGGGCATAAAAACTGGAGTTACTATTGAAAGTGAGGAGGTTTGTATCTTAGATCTCTTATATCCCCTTTTATCGTAGGTTCTATTAATGTGTGTATGAACCTATCCCTTTCTATTGTAGGTTCTATTAATGTTTTTATGACTTAACTTTTTCAAGCAATGATGAATCTATAATCTTTGTCAAGGTCTTACTAAATAACCACTTGTAGCCATGTCTTCCTCCATTCTACTCATCCATCAGAAAACCTCCAATTTTTTGGAGAAACTCAGTAACAGGTCCCTTAGAAATGAAATATATGCCACTAATTTTTTTAAGATCCCTCAAACGTTAGTAGCAGGTACCTGTGGGAATATTTTTTGGAGAAACCTTAGTAACCCCAATTTGATAAACTAAACTAATCTCTGGGTGTTATTCCACGACGTACCAATAGTCAAAATTTTACTAAAATCAAAAGGCTTCGTATATATGTTTATTCTTTCACATAAGTAATTAGAAAATTCAGAAACATGAAATTTAGGGTTTAGGGTTTGAGAGAATAGAACCTTGAAATCGTTGTCAACCATATTGCACCGTCGTCCTTGTTGTGCCATTATCAGCCTCACACCGCCGTCGTAAGGCTCGATGCACCATCATCAGACACGATATTCTTCCGTTAGCCTCTTACTCGCTACCCTTTCACATTACATCACTGTATTAGAAGGAGGGGAGATCGTTCTGTTATAGAGAGAGAGATGAGAGGAAAACGGTAAGAAAAAGGGAGCCTAGTGACCGGGAAACCAAAATATTTTGAAGGAAAAAAGGAAAGTGTTGATGATCAAAGCCGAGAACCTAAATTAAAAGGAGAGCGAAATCTAAATTGTTTGAGGGAAAACCTAAATGTTTTAGAGGAAAAAGGAAAAGTGTTGTTGTTGAGAGAGGGAGAGAGAGGGAACCTAAATTAAATAAATTATTGCAATAAAATCTCTTCAATTGGTGTTCTTTTTAGCAGATAAATAAATTGTTCTAATACTAATATTTATTTGGTGCATCATTTCTTTTTGTCTTTAATAATCTAAAAATATTTGCAATAGCTAAATTTTATTGCAAATATATTTACCACCAATTTGCAAGAGTGGGAATAGAATGTGCCAACTGTTGCAACAAAACATTTGGAATGATTAAATTTTAGTTACTTAAAAATTGTGCAACCAAATTTTGCAAAAAATTTATAAATTTTGTTGGAATTAAGTAATCTTTTGCAACAAATATTTTCCTCCCCAAAACTTTTGTCCCCAAAAGTTTTTTTTGTAGTGTCTATTCGAGTCACCAGTTGGACTAACTGTGATAGAGAATGGCACGACCAGACTTTTGTGGATGCTCAAAAAGTATGAGGCAGTCTTTAAGGAACTGGGGCTATACTATGCCCTGAGGGCTACCTAGTACGATATGGAGATGAATTATCACATATTTCTCGCTCTGGTCGAGATGTACAATAGTCATACTGGGGTGTTCTTTACGTCCAGCAGCGAGATGGGATTGGCCTTGTATGAGATGTAAGAGATCTTCAAGCTTCCATGGGGCATGGATCCGTATGAGGAGTACACTCCCTCCAATGAGGAGCTTATAGCCTTGGAGGCAAAGGAGCCTGATATGATGGCAGTATATAAGGAGTTGTTGTGCCACCATCAAAGGTGTTAATGCATAGATAAGACGAAGGCTTCTCCTCACTTCACTATTTGGACGAAACATCTTTTTACGGAGCATAATGCGAGACCAAAGAAGGTCAATTTCACCACCCGTCATGCCTCCATGTCAGAGGATATACAAGCTCTGGCAATAATGATGGGTGATAAGAGCCATAAGGTCGACGCGTTTGGACAGCCAGACCCCGAGATCTACATATTTTTCTCATGATATGTTAAAGTTGTCCCCGAAGGCAGCAATAGTGGGCTACTTGATGATATAGCTTCGCAACTGCATTATACCGGGAGAATTGGGGTCACTGGAAAGAGTGAGCAGGAACCTTTTTTCGGCAAGATGTAAAGCTCATTTTTTGCCACAAGAACCAAAAGTACATTAGGATATTAGTTGTGGGCACCAAGAACCAAAATTACCAGGTAATGATGTGTGCAGTTTCTTTGTACAACAGCAGGGTACCAGTGAGGTATTAGTATTGGTATTGGTTGAGTGTGATACCGATATGGCTTAAAGCAAAGGTATCCATCTAGTAATAGTTTAGCTATGAGATGATAGTATATATATTATACTTTCTATATTATGTAGTATTTTTATATATAATATTTTATGTATCTTATGATACGGAATAGTATCGATATTCTAGTATCCTAATATAGCTAGTATAGCCTAGATAAATAAGGTATGGACCCAATATCCTAGAAATGGACTCATACAACCTAGAAATAGCTAGTTTGACTATTTTGACCTAGAGATGACCTAGGTTGATTGTGTTGGCCTAGATATAATCTAGTTTGACCAAATTTGACATAGTTTGACTTAGTTGGACCTAGTGTTGACTTAGAGACCTAGTTTCAATCTAGTATAGCATGTTTATGATTCCAAAATACTGTTTTGACTTAACATTTCATATATAGGTCAGTGTGATACCAGTTCAGACACAAATTTGCATTTATTGCTCTGGACCTCAGGCGAGTACTTCTCCGATAGTTTCCCTTATTTGATAAATTTTATGATTCTGGTTTATAGTATTATTTTACCTAATTCTCTGACACTTGGATACACGGATTAGTATTATCTGGATTCACTTTCTTGTGGCACGTACATTATACTTTTCTGGCCTCTACTTCAGGACTCACTTACTGGCATCACATCGGGACTCACTTACTAGCATAACTTACTTTTATCTGGCTGGACTCATATTTGATTTACGTGTTGGGACTTGGATTCATTTGTACTAGTTGGGGCAGGAAAATAGTTGAGTAGACATGTAAACATTCCTAAAATCTGAAATCACCTCTTATGGTCTAATCAGGAATGATAGCAGTCACATACAAAGTGTGCGATAAGCCGTATTATCTCCTAGTCGTTTGCATGTCGAAAGCAATATTTTAAAACACACTAGTTTAGTTACATTCTTGCTGGTTTCATATTAAACTTGCTGGACTTATATTATATATGTTTAGTTTAGTTATTTTTTATTGCCATGCTCTCTGGTTCACCATATTTTGTTTCATTGCTCTTTAGATTGATGTTGCTTTATTTCATTCTCTGATTTATTTTATTTCCTGCTCATCAAGTATTACTTACTATAACTATTTTTAGACTTTGTCAATTAATTAAAATTGTTATTGGGTTGTATTCGCTCCATCCTGATTGGATATATTTTTTATATGACTGTTTAGAGGACTGATATCCCACCTACTATGGAGCCGATGAGGGAATAGCAGCAATGGATCCTGATACTCAGGAGTGATTACCGAGGGGCTTAGTTACTTTTATAGCAAAGTGTTAGATTCATTATTAAAATTTTGGCAGGTGTATATATTGGAGCCTTTTATTGTATTTGAGATTTGGATATTGATGTTGAATTTAGAAGTTGTTGATGTTTAGACTTTGTATTTTAATAGGCTTCTTTGATATTTTATCATGCTTTAGATTGTGACTGAGTATTTAGTATTATCATTATCATATTGTCCTCCATTGGAGTTGAGATCCATGGCAGGTACAATATATATATATATATATATATATATATATATATATATATATATATATATATATATATATATATATATATATATTGTGTGAGATGTTTAGATAGTATTGATGACCTAGACAGCGTTCTACCATCAATGTTGAGCCGTAGGCTGGACATTGTTCACGTACTCGTACCCCTATATCGGGTGCGGATTATGACACATTTTTGTGGTGGCCCACTCAAGTCTGCTTCATAATTAGTGCAATGTTATGGTAGTGCAACGACTTAGTTATACTACTACGAGCATGCGATAGGATATAGGATATAAGACACTAGGATGAGAGAGAGAATACTCAACCATAACTAGAAAATAATTACACCTATTAATTCTTGCCATATTTATCATTTTGAATATTGCTTTCTTTTGAAATATTAGTATCCTTCCTTGATGATATCGTATCTTATGCCTTATTAATATCTTTTGTTTCAAACTGTCTTCAGGATGCCGCCGAAGACCCGCTCACAGCGTGCTGGAGTAGTTTTTTAGAGGTCGGCAACTTATCTACCCCATGTTCGAGCAGCTACAGCAGCTGATACGATTCTACCTCCTTCGGTTTAGAGGACTGCCTTCTCGGTTCATGTGGAAGCTTTTGCTGCTTTTGGGGGTCCTCCGCCCTCGCCTATCCATAGAGTTGATCTGATTCTAGCTTCTTTTGAGGGACTTTCCCCACCACCGCTAGTGCCAGTCGATGTGACGTAGTTGTTTGCGCTGTTCAGTGAGATGATGGAGGCCCAGAGGGCCCAGGTTGAGGTACAGCACAAGCAATCCAATATGATGAGATAAGGCATTGAGAATGCCTACCAGGTGGCCATTGCAGCAGTTGAGAGAGTGGCAGCTCCGCAACCACATGATACCCAACCCAAGTTGGGCACCATACAGGACTTCACGAAGTTGGGTCCCCGTAATTTTAATGGGATAGAGGGGATCATATATACTGATGATTGGTTAGAGCACATCGAGTATATCATGCGCTTATCCCACCTGGCAGAGGATCTGAAGATAGAGGAGTCAGGATTGCAGATATTGGATATTGCTAGCACGTGGTTCCAGAATGAGCCAGAGATGACTGATCCAAAGTTGACTTGGGAGGAATTCAAGAATATGTTCAAGAAAATTTTCTTCCCGCCTACAGAGAGACTTGACTTGGAGCGCCAGTTCGAGATCCTTCGGCAGGGAAACATATTAGTAGAGGAGTATGCCGCAGAGTTTGACAGATTGAGTAGGTATACAGAGTACCTAGTGCGGGATTCGGAGCACAGGGCGAGTCGCTTTAGAGAGGGCCTAAAATGGGAAGTAAAGATTTTATTTGCTCTAGCCATAAGACATACGCAGCTGTACTGAGGGAGGCCCGCAAGGTCGAGAGGGATCTGAGTTTAAGGCCCAAGAGGGACCGAGATATCTTCGGTGGATCTAGTAGCAGTGTGTCCCAAGAGGTGCCATTGTACCTCTCCTTGTGCTAGTGCTGATGCTTGCGCTTGAGTTATTCCTTCAAAAGAAAGTAACTTGCATCAAGCTCATAATGTATTATGGACTCACTGTATGGAACGCATCTCATTTTGGCCAAACGAGTTCAAGAGTTCGCATAGGGAATAAATCGTTAAAGGAACTTTTTTGACACAAGGGTCAAAGGAACTTGAAGCTTTGGTCAGATACCAATATATCACTCCCCGATTCCGTGGAATCGATAGTCGTCCCCCCGGGCGTGATGTCGTGCATGCCTAGGTTATGCAATGGATAAAGCTGAGGTATTTTATATAATGAGCACATATTCAGAGTACATAAATAGTTGAACACACTATTAAAATAAAGAAAAGTTCTCTTTATTGATAATGAACATCTTTTATAAACTCTTGAACAAGTCAGATGGTTGTCGCACAGACTTACAAAAGTAGACGCAAAATAAGATAGTCATCTGGTACGTTACATCATTTTACTAAAACTTCAAAAGCTATAGACACCTTTTGGTGAAGCTATCGCTTTTCTACGGAGCTGCATAAGGTATGTGCACGAGCTCCTAGAACTTTAAAATGTCGCTAAGGGATGCACAATCAGGATGTGCCGGTAGGTGGACTGGATTGGAAAGTCGCTCTAGCTTCTTGCAGGATCTCCTTGGCGCGGGAAAACTATTACAACAAGGGACAATATATCTTAATGCACTGGTGAATGTGAGCTAACCCAACTATACTAATCAAAATATTATTTAAGTGAAGCATGCAAGCTATTTTATAGTATTTCTATCTTGCCTTAGTTCAATTTACAAGAAAGCAATAAATATAGAAATTTTATTGAAATAAATATGCCACCGTTCGATGACTTTTATTTGCCCGTATGAACCACCTGTACAACACTTACCATAACATTTTCTGACATGAAGACATAGTTAGCTTACACAGTTTAAATATACGAGGGGATCACTGGCACATTGCCATAGTGAAAGAGTTGTAGTCTCAGGATGGAATGACATACAACGCATGGAACAGGGGCGTTATAGGCTATCTCGTTTGAAGCAGACGACTATCAGGGAGTTTCGTCCAGATCGGATCGGTGCTAGTGCCCCAACGACCGTCTGCAAGAACTAAGACCTTGTGCACAAGTGTTCCGTGACCAAACAAAGTCTAACTAAGTTATCGATCGAGGCAGTTTAAGGCAACACAAGCACGAGATAAGTGACATAGCATTATTTATTTTGTATAGTTTCTCTATTCAATTATTTTATAGCAAGGTGTGTTCTATACATAGCACAATAATAGAAGAAGTATATATTCTAACTAAAATTGAAAAATAATGAAAGAATATTCTAAGCGAACTAGCATGCAGCAAGGTAACCGTTCACATATTGATTGAAAAGCATTGAGTAATCCAAGTTTATTCTATTTTATCTTAATATTTTTTAGTTATTATGGTATCGTCTGATCAGAACAATCAAGAAGGCAACATTTTAGATGTGAAGACTTGGAAGAAGGATCAACTAATTGAATTATAGCCACTCATAAGTTGGTTGAGAAAAGAAAATAAAAGAGGTGCTTTAAGACTCCGCTCGTGCGACACCTACTGCACGATCACCTGCATTGCCATAAATAGGCGATCAATACATCTCCTCATCTTTCCAAGATCGAAACGAAACTGCAGTTCAATGAACGAAAGCAATAAAATCCATCGAAACCATTCAAGAAAATGCAAATCCAAAAATCAACTCAAAAGCACGAAAGCAATAATGCGACAGCGAAAACTAGACAAGAAAGCTTATATTAGAGAGGTCCCTCTTGACTCTGCCCCTTAGTCTGTCCTTGGGATTCAGTCCACTGAATATGAAAATTGATTTCGAAGAAACCAATCAATAACGAGAAAAAGATCTTGATTCAATCTATCCCGATAGAATGATACCGAAAGTATTTCTAAGTTACGCTCCCCGAAAAGGGGGAACGGGGCACCACAAGGATAGCCCGGGAGACGAAGAACCTGCACTTAAGGAACCTGCCCCTAAGGTGCCCCTAGTGGGGAGATTGAGGGTTGGGATAGCCTGGGAGACGAGAAAATCCTGGTTGACAGTAGTTCTCCGTTCGACTTTGAGAAGGATAATTTTTTGAACATAATGGCTGCTTTTGGCATCGATGATGGACTTCAAGTGCAACCAGCTCATTTGGGCACATCTCTTTCTACTTACACAGAGAATGAGCTTTTTCAGCATTATTTCTCCATACTTATTGTGAGGGTGACTACAATTATGACACATTTTGTAGGCAGTGCACGAGAAGAGTCACGGCAGTAAAAAAGACGATCGGATGTGCACATTCATGCAAGATCCGGTGCGTCATGGGGGCTAAAAAGGAAGAGCTTCACGTTCCCCCGAAGGAGTCGGACATAAACCTGAAGTGGAAGTGTCAGGACCTGGAGAGGAAGAGACCCAGACTTCGGGAGAGCCTGGACCAATCTTAGCCCCTCGGGAGTTAGCATTGAAAGGACCCGTTCCAGTTTATTGCCTGTGATAGGCCATACCAAAGAAGCTGTGACGCCGACCGAGACTCCGGTCACGTGGGAGCCTGAGTTAGTGTAAATCCCCTCAACCAATTTAGGGTTTAATTGAATTAAATTCGGAGACTATGATTTATTTGGCATTTAATTAGAATTATGTGAGACAATTATAGGTACCCTCTGTCCATGGTGTAACATTAGCTACGCAATGTTCATTAATTTTTGCCTGGCGTAGTTAACCATTAATCTAGTTAATTTTTGGAGGTGAATCTCACCTTAAGTAGAACCGAACCAGGCCCATGAATACCCTACACCCTTCCATGTAGACAAGCTTCCCACCTCAAAGAGCCCAGGCAGGCCCAAATCTCAAGAATAGCCCACGAGAGCCAGCACCTATAAATATATATTTCCTCCCACATTAAAAAACCTAAGGAAATTATAAACCCCCTTAACCCTAGTCAAACCCTTCTCTCTCTAACCGAGCACCCCTTCCTTTCCCCCCCCGACTTCCCAACACCCCCACCGTAAGTCGCCATAATCTCTGCCTCAGCCCTCACCTGACCACCACCTCCACCACCCCAACATCATCGGCACCGACTGCTATCCCCGTCCCCACCAATCACAAACCCGAGCAATCAAACCGACGTCGAATCCTGACTGCCCAGCCATCTCCAGCACCGCCAACCATCCTGTCCGGCCGACCCCGACCTTCCTCTACGTTCAGACCCGACCAACATCACCCCAGACCTCCTGCCGCCATTGCCAGGCTGCTGCTGCCGTCGCTGCACCTGCAGTTGCTGCTGTAAGCCGCTGCCGCCATGGTCTGGATTGCCTGCCACTGCCGGAGCACTGCCCCCACCGAAGGACGACCAGGCTGTGAGGAAACCTTCATCCAGCCAACTAGGTAAACACCTATATACTCCTCTCTCTCTCTCGTATCGTGTTCATTATGATCGTTGTGTTATTGTGTCAAGACTTGTAGTATTGGACACAAACTCAGTTAACCCTAACCAGGTATATGATGGTATGATGACTAACAGGATTTAGAAATTGGGTTAATAATTAACCACTCCTTAATCATAAGACATGTTGTTAGAAACATGTAATTCATCAATAAAACTAGACGTTGTCAAGTATGCTGAATATGGGAATTTAAGGGCCAACAGTTGTACTAGACATAATAAAGCTTCGTAAAACCCTAGACATAGTATTCATTGTCTCAAAGCGCATGTTGACCGAGGACAGAACGCGTGTACACCCTAGCTATGTACACACGTGATGCTGTATTCGACCAGTCGTGAACTTGCGACAGTACCCAAGAGTAGCGTCGTAATCATATGTATATATTGCTTAGTGGCTGATGTCAGTATTGTTATATTATATTGTATGTCTAGGGTCTTTGGATCAGCCAGGAGACGCTGCAGGAGCAGGCTATTGGCATTCACAGCTTGAGGACTCAGGCAAGATACCTTGCCATATTTACTGTTTAAATTTAATATTGTATGTTATTTTGCTGTTCTATTTCATATGACTGTGCGCGTCCGAGATTTACTCGGGTGCAGTCGACGAATGCGTCGATGGTTAGTATACTTAACCTAGTCATTAGCAGACTCACCCCATGGGAGGATACCCTGATATCTTTCGAGGCCTGACACTCTAACACGTTTCTCTGTGGCATTCATATTGGGATACGGGTCCGCATATTCGACTAGCTATCGGTGCGTGTGACATGTATCACGGTTAGTACATAACTCAGGGCTACTTTTATTCATAGAGACTGGCATATAGATATGTGGTATGCACGTCGAGTATTCGATGTGTGTATCTACATTGGGCAGGGAGGACCACTAGTAGGCGTATGGGATACACCCATTGGAATTCGTAGTATCCGGAGGAGCCACGGATCCAATGACTCCCTTTATGCAGATTCCCCGTTCTTCGGAGCGGTATGGATATTATATATACTTGCAGATTCCCCGTTCTTTGGAACGGTATGGACGTTATACTATTCAGATTCCCCGTTCTTCGGAGCAGTATAGACATATATATACTTGCAGATTTCTCGTTCTTCGGAGCGGTATGGACGTTATGCCTACACCTACTCATACGTACCAAAGTTGTCCTCACATTGCATTCACTTAGATGGTTAGCACACCCTTTATTGTATTTATTTTATTCAGTATTTATATATATGGCATGCTTCTATGTATCTTGTTACGTCCCTCTGAGGACCTGGTACCTTTCCAGATTTGGACGAGGCATATTATCCCACAGTGTATGGCCCAGGACAGGAGACGAGGTTCGCTACCGCAGAGGAGCTAGAGGTGCTACCGTCAGAGTTCCCGTGATCACTTGGTAGGCCTTCTGCCTAGGATTGGGTGTATCATTATCTAGTCAGCCAATGCCCAGGTGTCACTACCCAATTCTAGAAAATAGGGTTTTTTTTTATTTGATAAATAGTGGATTATGTTTAATTAATTATATTTATATTTATTTAGTGCTTGTATTATTTTTTTAATGATTGTTTTAGGGTTTTGGCTAGCCTGGACCCATGTCCGACCCTAGTGGACCCATGTTCGACCCAGCCCACACCCTTGCGAGAATTATTTTGGGGCTTAGATTTATTATTTTATTTTAGAAGGTTAGTGGGAGAGATTTGGAGCTAGTTTGAGTGCATTTGGAGACCCGGAACCCGAAACCAAGTGAGTAGGGGCGTTTTGGGAATTTGGGAACTCATGTAAACCCCTATTTATTTACATGGCCGGCCCCCCTACCTACCCCACCCGACCGTGAGCATCCAGCAGCAGCCCCCTCTTCACATTCTACTTCTTCTTCTTCACTTCTTCTTCTTCTCCACTTCTTCTTTCTTCTCCTTCTTCCTCCAAAGTAAGTTTTCCTCCCATTTTTCTTCATTTTTCTTCCATTCCTTCTTCTTTATGCTAGCCCTAACCTTGCTTTTTTCCTAACCTAGGTGTGAGGAGCTTAGATCTAGTATGAGAGCTAGATTTGGTGGCTTGGAGCTTGAGGGAGGTAATTTCTAGGGGTTGTGAGACTTTGGCCTTGGGATTCCAACTCCCAAGAGGTAAAACCTAACTTTTCCCTTCTTAATTATTTTTGTGTAGTATAATTAGTGTTGTAGAACCTTCCTAGACCCTAAGCCTATCCGTGGGAGGAAGTTGGAACTAGTTTGGGTGAGTTTAGAGACTTTGACATTACATTTTGTGTCGAATTCGGGTGGAATCCGAATTTGGTCTAATTTTTGGTGATGCCCTAGGTTAGGCGGACCTAGGTAGACATTGTCGGGTGTCTAGAGGGTGAGTGCGTGTCTCCGTTCGGACACGGGAAGTCGCGTCGCAGAGAAACGGGCGTTTCGGGCAAAATTAGGGTTTTTTGTCGTCGCCGATTCTAAATGCGTGCGCGTTTCCGCCACGGACCTAGAATTGATGCGGGACTACTTTTTCTAGGATCTAGACATCGTGTAGAGCGCGTGGGTAAATTTTGGGCCGATTCCGAGTTCGTTTGGTGTGCGTTTTAGGAGGTTTTCCGAGCCGCGCACCACGTGTTCGTCGAAATGACCGAACGGCCATTTTGACTTGGTTTCCTCGTTTTGGGCTTGTGCACGCGTTGGGTTAGTATCGGAGAGTGTGTGCTAGAGTTTTCGAGTTATATTTTATATATTTTAGGGTATTGGTGAGTGTCGGGGTCGTTGGACGTGAGTGGGGCGTGTGGTTTGTGTGTTGTTGTGTGTTGTGTTGTGTTAGTGTATATATGTCTATATATATATATATATATATATATATATATATATATATATATATATATATATATGTATATATTTATATGTATGTGTGTCTATGTATATATATTTATATATATATGTGTGTATATATATCTATGTGCTTGTGTGTGTATATGTCTATGTGTATATATATATATGTATGTGTAAGTGTGCTTGTGTGTGTATATGTATATATATATATATATGTGTGTATGTGTATATATATATCTTAGAGTGTGTGAGTGTATTGGTATATATATATATATATGTATTTGTATTTGTGCATATATATATTAATATAGGTGTTTATATATATGTAGCTAGGTATATATATGCATGTGTGTGTGTGTGTTGTTATGTGTTTTAGTGTGTGTGTGAGTATGTTAGTGTGTGTTAGAATATAGAGTTGTAGGTGTGTATATATATGTATCTAGTTATATATATATATATATATAGATATATATATATATGTATGTATATATATATATATATATATAGGATGATATATATATATATATGTATATATATAGGCGTGTGTGTGTGTGTGTTTGTGATGAAGGGGGGGAGCCACCAGACTGCACAGCAGCAGCAGCTACTGCCCCCAGCAGCAGCAAGCAAGGGGCAGCAGCAGCAGCCAGCATGAAGCCAGCAGCAGCAGCAGCTTTGAGAGCAGTAGCAGCAGCAATGCGAAGCATGGAGCAGCAGCAACAGGAATAAGAAGCTCCAGCAGTAGCAGCGGGTAGTAGCTAGCGAGGGAGGAAGAGAGTTTGATATATAGATATATATATATATATGTTGATAGATAGGTAGATAGATGATTAGATAGATAGATAGTTACTAGATAGGTAATACATAGGTAGATAGGTAGTTATCTATCTAAGGTATATATATATCTATATACATATAGTTATATGGATACCTAGAGATATCTAGACATATATATATATATATATATATATATATATATATATATATATATATATATATATATATATGTTATGTTAGGTAAGGTAAATGGGTATTTGGGTATATGTGTGTGTGGATATATATGTATATAGGTAGATACCTACTTAGATATATAAATATGGTAGATATCTATATTACCTAGTCTAGATTAATAACTAGGTGCATAATTAGTAGCTAGATAGCTAGTTAGAGGGGTTTTAGAGCGAAATCTCAATACCTTGAAATACCGAGGTATCTCAATACCTTGAGATATTCAAGGTATTGAGTTTCGAGCGGGGTATTTGAGCATTAGCCTAAAAAATGCTTTGAAGTGATTTTTATATGTTTATATATATATAATTACGCGTGCTAGCTTAGTTTTAGCGGGTTTAAGCGGGGTGCGTGGCCTAGGGTGAGGTATCGGATACCGAGGGTATCCCGGTATCTCGATTAGGCGAGTTTGTGAGTTTAGTAGCTTAATGAGCTCGGTTTGACCTAGAATTTCAGGGGCACTCTAGTTTGACCTAGCTTTGACCATAATTGTCCTCGTTGACCATAAAAGTCAACGTTTCACCTAATTTTGACCTAGAGTTGACTTTTTGGACCCCGGGTTGACTTTTTGACCCGATTTTCATCGGTTTGACCCGTTTGACCTAGAATAGCCCTAGAAGCCTATTTTTAATTATTTTATATCAGTTTAAATGCTTAGAACCCTGTTTAATTCTACTTTTTGTATTAGGTCCTTGTGACACCGGTCCGGATCTCGATCCTCATCAGTTGCTCAGGACATCAGGCGAGTACCTACCTCTGATAGTTTTTATTTCATGATAGCGTTTATATCACCTATTCTAGAACTGTAATACTTGATTCTGACACATTATTACACGAGCTGGTACTAGTAGATCCCGTCATAAGATGCTATCCCCCTTACCATGTTCAGCGGGTACTCTATCACGTGTATTTCATCATGTGCTTCGGGTATTGATTCTCATGTGCTATCATGTGCTCTCGCCTTCGTGTGTGCGAGCTATTATCATGTACGTAGCGTGTTGTGGTTGGATCCAATGGTATTAGTGGGGGAGGGGAGTAGGAGTTGGTTATGTGATCAAAGCCAAACAGTATTCATGTGTATGTCGGTTATGCAACTCACGCATAACGGAGTTATCGTAGTGTTTTTATGTGCAACCTAAGCCGATCACATAACGAACTTGTGCTCAAGGCACTTAGCTAGTATTCATATTTCTCACCTGCAGTTACTTTTCCAGTACTTGTATTGTTCTTCAGTTTACATTGCAGCTACTTATTGTGCTCCAGCATATATTTATTTCCTATGCATCTTGATTACTTTTCTATTGCTCGTCATATACACCTTACCATGCATTTAGAGTTGCTTTCAGAGTTATGTACTTCGCTCCAGTCCTGAGTGGGCATATTTTTTCCAGAGGATCCTGAGGACCATTGCCCGACGTTCTACGGGCCGGGTGTTGACGACTGTTGTGACCCCGTGACCGAGGAGGAGTGCGCCAAGGAGATGCCTATAGCACCCTAGTTAGCTAGGTGGGTTTCTTGGGTTGGTCCCAGTATTTTATTTTGGATGACTGTACTTATTCTTTTGTTGCTTGAGATGTTGTAGCTATTTGTGGCCTTGGACTGTATTATTTTGGATTGTCTTGCTCTCTTGGTTCTGTTTCTTTGTTTATATCATATCGTGCTTATATTCTTCCTCTAGATTTTGTGATTGAGATTATTGATATATATATTGCGTGGTTGCCTTCCTTTTGGAGAGGATTTTGATATATATATTGCGTGGTTGCCCTCCTTTTGGAGAGGTCATGCCGAATTTTTCTGTGAGATATAGATAGATATGGTTGACCTAGAACGGACCTTTACAGCGTTCTACCGCCGATTCTGCGGCGTAGGCTGGACGTACCCAAGCTCATGCCCGATTTTCGGGTGCGGGTCGTGACACGAGGTCATTATCTTTCATCTATTATTCAGTATTTTATTTTGTCATAGTAGTGGTTTTGTTCCCACCAGACATTATTGGTTGTACTATGATATCTTGAGACTGGTGTTTATCTCCCAACAGTTTATTTAGTACTTCTTGTTATTTATATTATGGATGAGATTAGATTACTTGCTTTATATATATTAGGGACATGTTAGTATTTAGGATAGCGTAGCACTCTTCGCTAGGATCTATTAAATTGGGATATCCTCGGAGACGTGACAGCTGGCTATTGCCACGTGGCCTAGTTCCATATATTTTGGTACTGGGGCATGACATAGTTTTAGTGGTGGCCCATGCAGGTCGACTTATTTGCTTATGGTATGGTAACGTGCCCAGCGAGCCTGCAATAGGATAAATATTACTAGGTCTCATCCACTTTGGATTCGTCTTTGAACTTCTTTTATACTGCTTCTAAATATCTGCATCCTGTTTGTTTGATTCCGTACTCTTTTAATGAAGTCCTATCTCTTGCAACAAGATGAATTTGCGCAGTGGACGATGAGCACCCAGTGCGGCGGTGCCAGATAACACCACCCAAAGAGAGGAGGTACCCCAAGGGCAACCCCCGCTACAGACCCCGCTGATACATTGGCACGAGACTTCTCAAGGCGATCCTACACCACAGTACGAGGGACAGACTTCCCAGACGATCCCCATGCAGCATTGTGAGGGCCAGACTTCAGGAGCTATACCGATGCCGTAGATCGAGAGGCCGACATCTGAGGAGACTCCTACTGCACAGCCAGAGTTTTCATTACCCCCACCTCCACCCTATATACCCCAGATGCCACTGTTAGATAGACAGCCACAGATGCTACAGTTCTTTCAGACTATGATGCAGGCACAGTGGCATCAGACAGAGATGTTGCGACAGAGTTTGATAGCAGTACTAGAGAGGACACATGTTCCAGCACCCGTACCAGCACCTCCACCAGCCCAGACAGGTGGCACTGTTAGATGGTTCCGACAGATGGGACCAGATACCTTCTCAGGCAATGAGACTGCAGAACAGATCTCTGATTGGGTCGCCAACACGGAGATGCTACTAGAGGCGTCACAACTGTACCCAGACATTTGGATGACCGCAGTGAGGGCCCAACTGAAAGGCAACGCCCATCACTGGTGGGATTCTATTGAGCGCAGTATAGGGAAGAACCAGACCTGGGAACAGTTCTTAGAATACTTTAATATGAAGTATTTTCCAGCCACAGTTAGGAATGTCCTGTACTCCCAGTTTCTACATCTAGAACAAGAGAATATGACCATAGACGCGTATGACACGGAGTTCAGCCGTCTTAGTATATTTGGTATCATCCTGATATCCAATGATGTAGAGAAAGCCCAAAGATTCTATCACGGCCTTAATTTTGAGCTACAGAGGTATACCACCACACAGGCGATGATTTTTTACGAGGAGGTTCTTGCAGAAGCGAGGATCCAGGAGGCCATTGCCAGAGGAGCTAAACGTCCCAGTACAACCACACCAGTCAGAGCCCATCCTGGAGCAGGAGGACCGATCCGTCGTCCCGGAGTGCAGACACAGCAGAGAATATCACCATACTAGCAAAATGTGCTTTCGTCTTGCAACTACTACGATAAGAGAGGACATTACTAGAAGGACTGCCGAAAGAGGCTAGGAATATGCATAATTTGTGGAGCGAGCTAGCACTATGCCCGGGACTGCCCACAGCGCAGAGACATAGCACCGCAGACAGGACAGAGGCCAGCAGCACCAGTTCTGAGGATACTACCCCCGCCAGGAGGACAGCGTCCACCAGCACCTGGAGGATTTCAGAGGGGACCACCCTTGGCCCCACAGCAGGCACAGTTCGATTGAGCCCGACAGCAGACCGGAGGACAGAGATAGGGACAGGCCTTTGCATTAGCAGCTACTGAGGAGGAAACAGAAGGAGAAGCAATCACAGGTACCATTTTAGTTGCATCATTACCTGCAACTATATTATTTGATTCTGGAGCTACATTATCGTTTATATCTAGTAGATTTGTAGCAATGCATAGAGTAGCTACTTCCCCCTTACCTAAGAGTTAGAAAATTCTTACTAGAGGAGGTATCGTGCCGGTTACCAGCACTATTCGAACATGTTCGGTAATCGTATGTGGTAGAGAGATGAGAGCACGATTCTTGGTGTTACCCATGTCGTACTTTGATGTTGTGCTAGGCATGGACTGGTTAAGCTAGTATAATGCTGTACTGAACTACCGAAAGGGTAGCGTCATTTTTAGACCGCCAGATCAACCGGAGTTTGAGTACATGCGAAAGACCATCGAACAAGGAGTAGGACAGATAGCTGGAACTTACATGGCTATGGAGATGGTATCCCCACCAATAGTTGTAGAATTCGAGGATGTATTTCCTGAAGAATTGTCAGGCTTACCGCCAGATAGAGACGTAGAGTTCACCATTGAGCTAGTACCCGGAGCAGCACCGGTATCTTCTAATGTGTACCGATTGGCGAAGAAGGAGTTAGATGAGCTGAAGCTATAATTAGAGGAGTTGCAAAGCAAGGGGTTTATCCGTCCTAGTGCATCATCCAGGGGAGCACCAATATTATTTGTACCTAAGAAGGATGGAATAGTACGCATATGCATTGATTACAGAGCCCTTAATGCTTTGACTATCAAGAACAAGTATACCCTGCCAAGGATTGATGATTTATTCGACCAGCTGACAAGAGCAGTGGTGTTCACCAAGATCGACTTGAGATCAGGTTATCATCAGGTAAAGGTGCGAAGAGAAGACATTCAAAAGACAGCATTTAGGACTCGTTATAGTCACTACAAGTTCTTAGTGATGCCTTTTGGACTAACGAATGCACCTGCTATATTTATGAACTTGATGAACAGAGTATTCCACTAATACTTGGACCAGTTCGTGGTAGTCTTCATCGATGACATTTTGGTGTATTCGAAGAGCCACGAGGAGCACGAGAAGTACTTGAGACTAGTGTTAGAGACCCTGAGGAGAGAGAGGCTTTATGCCAAGCTGAGTAAGTGTGAGTTTCTTCTGGATTGTATCGCTTTCCTTGGACATGTTATCTCAGGAGAGGGCATCTCAGTAGACCCGGCGAAGATTTCATCAGTAGAGACATGCCAACCCCTACCAATGTCTCAGAAGTGAGGAGTTTCCTAGGACTTGTCGGATATTACCGGAGGTTCGTGGAGAACTTTGCGAAGATTGCAGAACCGATGACCCGCTTGACCCGTAAGGAGCAGGAGTTCACTTGGACAGAGGAGTGTCAAAAGGCATTCGATGAGCTGAAGAAGCGCTTGACTACAGCACTCATCTTGACCATACCTTCTGAACCAGGAGGATTCGTGATCTACAGCGATGCATCCGGGAAAGGATTAGGATGCGTCTTGATGCAGCATGGAAAGGTTGTAGCTTATGCTTCTAGATAGTTGAGGATACATGAGAAGAACTATCCCACTCACGACTTGGAGCTTGCAGCCGTAATCTTTGCTTTGAAGCTTTGGAGACACTATCTATATAGAGAAAGAGTAAAGATATTCAATTATCACAAAAGCCTAAAGTATGTCTACACAAAGAAGGATCTGAATCAGAGGCAGAGACGTTAGCTCGAGGTGATGACAGACTTTGAGATTGAGCTACAGTACTACCCGGGAAAGGCCAACGTAGTAGCTGACGCTTTGAGCAGAAGACCCATGGCATTCTTCTTGACTACGCAACAACACCTATTGAGAGATCTAAAGCAGATGGGTATAGAGGTTGTTATGCCCAGAATAGACGGACAGTTGTCAAGTTTCCAGTTGCAATTGACATTGGTGGAGAGAATCAAGGCTGCTTTGCCGACAAATGCTAGATTTCAGAGGCTTAGACAGAGGACAGAGGCTGGATTACAGACAGGACTGCGGATACATGAAGACAAAATCTTGAGATATAGAGACCGTCTCTATGTTCCAAATGGAGAACTTCGGCAGGAGTTGATGACAGAGGCACACAGTTCAACCTACTCTATTCATCCAGGAGGCACGAAGATGTACAGGGACTTGAGACAGTACTACTAGTGGCACAGAATAAAGAGAGAGATAGCACATTTTGTGGCAAAGTGCCTGGTGTGTCAGCAAGTCAAGGCTGAGTATCAGAGATCTGCAGGATTACTTCAACCGCTTCCAATACCGGAATAGAAATGAGAGCACATTACTATAGACTTTGTTACGGTCTTCCCGAGGAGTCCTAGTGGTCATAATGCAGTTTGGGTAATCGTGGATAGACTCACCAAGTCTGCACACTTTTTACCCTTCAGAGTTGGGCAATCGACAGAGGTCTTAGCAGATATGTACATGAGGGAGATTGTGCGCCTGTATGGAGTGCCAGTTAGCATCGTGTCTGACAGGGATATGAGGTTTACATCTTACTTTTGGCAAAGTATGCAAGAGAGTCTCGGTACCCGCCTGAAGTTTAGCACAGCATATCACCCACAGACAGATGGTCAGTTAGAGCGCACCATTTAGACTTTGGAAGACATGTTAAGAGCGTGCATGCTGGATTTCGGAGGATCATGGGAGGACCACTTATACTTGGTCAAATTTTCCTACAATAACAGCTATCAGGCGAGCATCCAGATGGCTCCCTATGAAGCATTGTATAGAAGGAAATGTCGTTCCCCCGTATGTTGGAGCGATATAGGCGAGAGACAGATTCTAGGACCAGAGTTGGTTGTTCGTACAGTAGAGAAGGTGAAGAAGATCGAAGGGCATCTACGAGCAGCACAGGAGAGGCAAAAACACTGGGCGAATGTGCATCGATGACCCCTAGAGTTCCAGGTTAGAGATCGCGTATTTTTAAAGATCTCACCTACTCGAGGGACTATCAGATTTGGAGGCAGAGGAAAGCTGAGTTCGAGGTACATTGAACCATTCGATGTGTTAGAATGCGCCGGAGAGGTTGCTTACAGATTAGCCTTGCCGTAGACTTTGGAAGAAGTCCATGACGCCTTCCATGTATCTCAGCTGAGGAGGTACTTACCGAATTTGAGTCATGTACTTGACCATTCAGAGATCACAGTCGGCCCGAGTTTATCCTACCAAGAGGAGCCTGTTGAGATCCTGGACAGGAGCGAGAAGGTACTGCGAGGTCAGACTATTCCCCTAGTTCGTATCGCGTGGAGACATCATCCACCAGGCGAGTCGACCTGGGAACGCGAGGAGGATATTCGACAATGTTACCCTCATCTTTTTGAAGGACTAGGTATGTTTTAGCATTTTTAAATTCAATCAGTGCTTCTTGCCATGCATATATTTTAATTTCGAGGACAAAATACTCTAAGGAGGGTAGATTGTAAACCCCCTCAACCAATTTAGGATTTAATTGAATTAAATTCGGAGACTAGGATTTATTTGGCATTTAATTAGAATTATGTGAGATAATTATAGGTACCCTTTGTCCATGGTGTAACATTAGCTACGCAATGTTTATTAATTTTCGCCTGGCGCAGTTAACCATTAATCTAGTTAATTTTTGGAGGCGAATCTTACCTTAAGCAGAACCGAACCAAGCCAATGAATACCCTACACCCTTCCATGTAGACAAGCTTCCCACCTCAAAGAGCCCAGGCAGGCCCAAATCTCAAGAATAGCCCACGAGAGCCAGCACCTATAAATATACATTTCCTCCCACATTAAAAACCCTAAGGAAATTATAAACCCCCTTAACCCAAGTCGAACCCTTCTCTCTCTAACCGAGCACCCATTCCTTTTCCCCCCCGACTTCCCAATACCCCTACCGTAAACCGCCATCATCTCCGCCTCAGGCCTCACCTGACCACCACCTCCACCACCCCAACATCACCGGCACCGACTGCTATCCCCGTCCCTACCAACCGTAAACCCGAACAATCAAACCGACGTTGAATCCTGACTGCCCAGCCATCTCCAGCACCGCCAACTACCATGTCCGGCCGACCCCGACCTTCCCCTACATTCGAACCCGACCAACATCACCCCAGACCACCTGCCGCCATTGCCAGGCTGCTGCTGCCACCGCTGCACCTGCAGTTGCTGCTGCCGCCGCTGCACCTGCAGTTGCTGCTGTAAGCCGCTGTCGCCGCTCTCTGGATCGCCTGCCGCTGCCGGAGCACCGCCCCCACCGAAGGACGACCAGGCTGCGAGAAAACCTTTGTCCAGCCAACTAGGTAAACACCTATATACTCCTCTCTCTCATATCGTGTTCATTATGATCGTTATGTCGTCGTGTCAAGACTTGTAGTGTTGGACACAAACTCAGTTAACCCTAACCAGGTATATAATGGTATGATGATTAACAGGATTTAGAAATTGGGTTAATAATTAACCACTCCTTAATCATAAGACCTGTTGTTAGAAACATGTAATTCATCAATAAAACTTAGACGTTGTCAAGTATGCTGAATATAGGAATTTAAGGGCCAACAGTTGTACTAGACATAATAAAGCTTCATAAAACCCTAGATGTAGTATTCATTGTCTCAAGGTGCACGTTGACCGATGATAGAACACGTGTACACCCTAGCTATGTGCGCACATGACGCTGTATTCGACCAGTCGTGAACTTGCGACAGTACCCAAGAGTAGCGTCATAATCATGTATATATATTGCTTAGTGACTGATGTCAGCATTGTTATATTATATTGTATGTCTAGGGTCTTTGGATCAGCCAGGAGACGCTGTAGGAGCAGGCTATTGGCATTCACAGCTTAAGGACTCAGGCAAGATACCTTGCCATATTTACTGTTTAAATTTAATGCTGCATATGTTGTATGTTATCTTGCTGTTCTATTTTATATGACTGTGCGTGTCCGAGATTTACTCGGGTGCAGTCGACGAATGCGTCGATGGTTAGTATACTTAACCTAGTCATTAGCAGACTCACCCTATGGGAGGATACCCTGATATCTTTCGAGACCTGGCACTCTTACACGTTTCACTGTGGCATTCATATTGGGATGCAGGTCCGCGTATTCGACTAGCTATCGGTGTGTGTGACATGCATCACGGTTAGTACGTAACTCAGGGCTACTTTTATTTATAGAGACTGGCATATAGATACGTGGTATGCACATCGAGTATTTGATGTGTGTATCTACATTGGGCGAGGAGGACCACTAGTAGGCGTATGGGATACACCCATTGGAATCCGTAGTATCAGGAGGAGCCACGGATCCAATGACTCCCTTTATGCAGATTTCTCGTTCTTCGGAGCGGTATGGACGTTATACTATTCAGATTCCCCGTTCTTCAGAGTGGTATGTACGTATATATACTTGCAGATTCCCTGTTCTTCGGAGCGGTATGGCCGTTATGCCTACACCTACTCATACGTACCAAAGTTGTCCTCACATTGCATTCACTTAGATGGTTAGCACACCTTTTATTGCATTTATTTTATTCAGTATTTATATATATGGCATGCTTCTATATATCTTGTTACGTTCCTCTGAGGACCTGGTACCTTTTTAGATTTATACGAGGCATATTACCCTACAGTGTACGGCCCAGGACAGGAGACGAGGTTCTCTACCGCAGAGGAGCTAGAGGTGCTACCGTCAGAGTTCCCGTGATCACTTGGTAGGCCTTCTGCCTAGGATTGGGTGTATCATTATCTAGTCAGCCGATGCCCCAGTCATTATCTTTCATCTATCATTCAGTATTTTATTTCATTATAGTAGTGGGTTTGTCCCCACCAGACATTATTGGTTGTACTATGATATCTTGAGACTGGTGTTTATCTTCCAGCAGTTTATTTAGTACTTCTTGCTATTTATATTGTGGATGAGATTAGATTACTTGCTTTATATATATTAGGGACATATTAGTATTTAGGACAGCGTAGCACTCTTCGCTAGGATCTATTAAATTGGGATATCCTCGGAGACGTGACAGCTGGCTATTGCCACGTGGCCTAGTTCCATATATTTTGGGACTGGGGCATGACAATTAGAGCTTGGTATGGCAAAATCTACTTTCGGGATACGGCCCTCGGGGGGCTAAAGGAGTGACGACTACAAAGCCTTTTAGGATAATGACATGGCCGCCAGTGGTAACCATGCAACCTCTGGCTTCTTCAAGTAAGTAGCAGGTTGAACACCTACTTCTCTATATCATAACTTCTTAACTACTATTTTTTTTCTTCTTATGTCATAGCACCTGCCCCATTAATGACCGTGGGACCATCCTTCGTGGGACCTTCATCAATGTTGCCTCTCATGAGCCCGCAGACTCTGGTCGATGTGCATTATTATGCCAAGATCTACGTCGAGGCTTTTTACACCATCCTGAAGAGGGGGTGTCTGATGCCCTGGAGAAGGATACGATATATGTTGTGTGGTGGAAGAGCAACTCACCCTCCGCCAACAAGCTGACGACAGTGCTCGGTATTATACAAACTTGAGTGTCCAGATGAAAGAGTTAGAGGCAACTCACGGGAGGCTATCTTTCTTCCAGAACAAAGCTAAGATACAACAAGAAGTCGAACGCCGAACCGTCGATAGTGGCCAGGCTAAGGTGGATTTATTAAAAGTCGGATTGCCGAGCCATGTACCAACATTGAAGATTCTTAGTGGCCATAGCTTTCCCACTCCCTTTCTTTTTTACTAGGGCTTTAGTAAGCCCTTTTGTCACTCCCTGCTTCCCAGAATACGGTGGACCGGGTACGTAACTACATCTCCATGCTACACCACATACGAATACACTCGTACCCATATCGGCAATTGTCGTATAGAATATTCTAGGTTAAGTACGGGATATCTAATGATAAATCTATAACTTCATATATTTATACATATTCACCATACTACTTTATTTACATAACATTCTCCAAGTCTTAAAAAATATTTAATTTATATATCAGCTACAGAATAAACTTTGTTGGATCCTCAACATGCTACCCGATGATCATTCCTCAATTTTGTCTACAGTGTATAGGAAAAATATCTCGTCTGGCATTTCTTCTTCTCCTAGTGAACAATACTAGGTCGTCAGAACGACGAGCAAATCCTCGGTCAAGAATAGTAAAAAAATAAAATAAAATTATGGATTCATGAAACTGTATATAAGTTGGAGTGAATAAAGGAAATGAAGATAATGAATTATTTGATTTATATATATAGTGTTTAGAATACTATATATCCTAAATCTACTAATATCTATATCATCAACTAAATTCTGTAACATGTCATCAATATAGTAATCCACCCCTATACCAATTAAGGACAAGGAAATGAATCACAATATCGGGATAGCTTACTTATCAGTTGACTAGCAAGCAGCACACCCCCGATAAGAAATTAAGAATCAATCACAATCATAATCATGAACAAGTTTCCTATATGATGATACAATCTAGAGAACATATATGGATCACGATCATTATTAAATTTCCCGACAATAATCATATTTACCCGAGATCAGGTTATGTCTATATAGGTATAGTGCTTCAGATCCGACCCCCACATAAATGTGGAAATTTATATATATATTTTAAGTTTTAATTAATTTTAAATTATGGTTTATACCAAGAATTTACTGAACTATTGGTGAACTAAGCCTCAACCCGGTATTGTAAGGCTTTACAGATGAAGAAAACTTTTATTAGAGATGTTATGTATTGTACGGATTTTAATGGACATGAACCAGCTGTTCCCTCTCACCCCATAATTACAATCACAATCAACCTATCTATTAATACTTATGTCTAATATCCAGTTCTGACTTATCTGCCGTCTCGTGTATCAATGACAACACATCATACAGTAGTATTCTTGTCGGCAAGAAGACATGAATAAAAGTTTAACTTATTTAGTTGCGCTTCTGTTTCTAGGTGTTAGTGTCCTACATTCCTTAAATTCTAAGAGATATGACCCATATGTTTTAATATGTTATCGAAAAGTCTGTCTCTAGAAAACTGACTCCAAATCTTAAAGTTTAGGTTTAAAACATGTTCAACCTAGTTTTCTGGAATTTTGAAAATGGCTCTCCCGAAATTATAAAAAAATTCGGCAGAGTCTCCTTTGTATTTTGGCTCCGAAAATAGTTTATCAAATACACTCGAAGCAACCCTCCGTAGAATTTAACCTGGGTTAGTCGACCCCTTCGGTGGAGCAACTCTAGACACCGGTAACCACGCAATTATAATATATGAAGAAAATATCGCAATAAATAATTTTCTTTCATACCTTAGCGAGCTAGCTATTATACTTATTTATTTCGCAATAGTTCTTTCAATACTACACAAACTCAATCAAACACACAAATATTAATAAAAAAATGTATATCAAGCAATTTTCTAAGCACTAACCCATAACAATTGCATTTAGCTACATAAAACATATAGTAGGATATCTTATTTCGAGAGTTTAAGATCTAATATAAACAAATTAACCTATACTTGTTATATACTATATACTAACTTTTTAGAAGGCACAAAATATAATAATTTAGCTAAAAAAATTAACCACTAGGGTTACCCTAATATACGGGTACCTATAAATACATACTCTAACTAAATTATTAAAATAAAATATGTCAAAATAGAATACTTTAAATATGGAAAGAATTAAAATATTATATTAAATTGATAAAATATCAAACTTACATATTCAAAACTAAACTAAATATAATCCTAATGTATACGTATCATGCTAAGGATGTATAAAGCTCATAGAACATACATTTTAGTTTATAATATATACACTATTTGAACTAGATTAAGAAACATATACATAACCATTAAGCAAAAGTTCTTACGCATTATATATTAATTATATAACCTCTATAGCCAATTCTATACATTATCCTTGCGTCGCATGACAATAAATATACTTTTGTCTATACTTCTATATTAGATCATATATATATATATATATATATATATATATATATATGCACAAAGAAAATTAAAGTGTCTACTTAGTCCTATGTGTGTTATCAAGATACATGTGTCCATGTATTGTGTCCTTAGTACGTATATTTTATATATATAAATTATCAAAGTGTCCATTTTGTGTCCTACGTATTGTGTCAAGATACGTGTCCAAGTATTGTGTCCAAAAATTGTGTCAATATATATGTGCCCATGGTGTATACATATATATTCTCAACTTTAAGAACTTGAAATCTTTAAAAGATGAAAAAATTTCCTAAGTGATCTTTAACCAAAGAAACAAAAGGAAGAAAAAAATTAAAAAATGACGAGTGAGGACTTGCCTTGTTATTGAACAAACATAGGGTTCTTCCAATCTTTTTTCCCAAATCAGAATTCTAAAGACCAATAATATGTATATATAACCACATAAGAACTCCTTGCCCTAGATTTAGAAAAATGGAAAAAAATTGAAAGAAAGTTTGGAGTTATACCTAAAATTTTGGAAATGAGAAAGAAGGAGGAGTTGGAGGAGTCCGAAGGAGAGAAGGGTGGCGGGGCGGCCAGAGAGCGGTCGGCGGGCGACAGCGGGGGTAGTATCTGCGACAGCAGCAAAGTCAGGAGCAGCGGTAGTAGCAGTACAGTAAGGGAAATGGGAGAAGATGAAGAAGAATAGGAGGATAAAGATGAAGAAAGAAATGAAGAGAGAAAGAATTATGCTGGTGATGTATAAGTAAGGGGGTTTTAGGTTTACTGGGAAGGAAAGGAGAATAGAAAGGAAACAAGTCTTTCCTTTGGAAATGAGGAAGGGATATGGGATTGCCAGCAAGAAAGGAGGGAGCTGGGTCATTGAAGAGGGAAACTATTTTGGTGGGGAAGAGAATACAATGGGTTGCTGGTTTCTACCCTCATTTATTTGGTTTAACCATTAAAACCCCTCATATTTGAGTATTTACAATTGGATCAAAACTGCAAATTGCATAAAAATATGTACTTATTATAAATATATCAAATAAAATAGACTAAATAAATAATAAAATAATAATAATAATAATAATAATAATAATATGCAGCTATGACACTCTACCCTCCTTAGAGAAATTTTGTCCTCGGAATTGAATTAACAACTAAAATAAGTCTAAAAGATAACTAACATTGATTAGCAAACAAATACGGATATTGGTTTCGCATGTCCTTTTCTTTCTCCCATGTTGATTCTCCTGGAGAGTCCTTACTCTAAGCTACTCGAACTAATGGAATACCCTGATTCTGAAGTATCTTGTCTCCATGATCCTGTATTCCAACAGGTTTTTGTTTGATGCGTAGAGTTGGTCCAATAGTGATCTCTGAATGGTCTAGTATATAATTTGGATCTGATACATATCTTCGGAGTTTTGACACATAAAATATATTATGTACGCCTTCTAGTGTCGATGGTAGGGCCAGCTTGTAAGATACACTTCCAATTTTCTCTAGTACATCAAATGGCCCAATATATCTCAAACTTAGCTTTCCTCGGGTCCCGAATTTGATTGTTCCCCTTGTTAGTAAAATTTTCAAGAATACATGATCACCAGGTAAAAATTCTATAAACTCCCTCAATAATTTTTTAGGTAGACTGGGTATGGTGAGAATTTTGGTTTAGCTTCAGGTTGTTTAAGGATTATCAATTTGTGTTATGAAGAATGGTTCTTAATTTATATTCTCGGTGCACCTTACCGTTGCTACAATATTTAGAGCACAACAATAGCCTTTACTTTCCAACAAATTTGTGCACTCTTGACCTGACGAGCCAACTTAGTTACTGGACATTTCTGTCACTCACAAACATGCTTCCTTGTACTCTATTTTAATTACATAATTTTTAAGTCACAAATTTAATTTAAATTCTATGTCTTGTACCTATGTCGTTACCATTGATTTTTTTAGGACACAAACTTAATCTATTTTGCCTAACCAATTAAAGGGCCCAAGACTAATACCAAGCCTACAACTTCTATGATATTTTTGTCACTTTCAATTGAGACCCCATGTACTTCCATTTTATTTAAGAATACCTATGACAAAAATTTTATTTAATTTGGTGAAACCGACTTAACTTAACCCTAATTAAACCCTTGCACTAAATCTTTAGACTCATACAAAACACCCAACACCCACTCTATCCTACAAAATACTAAACACCATTTTTCCCACATCAAATTCTCTTTTTTTCTTTATTTGTAAACTCCAAACTCTTAAGGACCCAAATACAAAAGTAATACAAGGTGTCAACCTCCTATTGGTGCAAATCAAATGGAGAAACCCCCTTGGGTCATGTGACTGGTCACCTCACCCACTCTCTCTCCTTTTTGCACGACACTATTTGTCATTATCTACTCACACTTAATCCTATCTATTGATTTATTCCTCCATCAATCACAACCATCCATTCCCCCTATTTAAGGACACACACACTCATCCCTAGGTAACCGGATCTAACACCAAGGAGAGCTTCCATCATCACTCTCTCTCCATACTTCTCTCCCTCTCCTCTCCATCAGCCGACATCTCTTTCTCAATCTTCTTTTTTTTCTTCTTCCTCTCCTCTCTCCTTGAAATCCTAAACTACATCACCACCACTACAGCTGACACCAACACCACTACCGTCAGTAACCACTACCGTCAACACCACCGTCAGCAACCACCACCGTCAACACCACCACCACCAGCACAATATCACCACCACTGCCACCACCACCATCAGCCGCTACTTCTACCTCTATTACAACCACAAGATCATCGCCACTGTCACTATAAACCACCAACACAGCCGACACTAACATCACCACCACCAGCTGCAACAGCAGCAACTACACACCACCACCACTGCCATCACCATTCCTCCACACCATTGTTACCTTGACCACCCCCTCCATCACTATGACCTCTACCTCCCGCTGCAACAGCGGCAGCTTCCTCCCCTTCCCGACTTTACCCCAACACTTAGCACACCTTCAACACCACCGCACCACCACCGTCGATGCCTGACTACCGCCATCCTGACACAGCAGCCACGACACCAATGCACTGCCACCACCAGCATCAACCATGCCACTTTGGTAACTTCCCTCTCCTCACTCATTCTTCTTCATCTTTTGTTTAATGCGTAGTTAGGTTTTTATGATCTTTTATGATAGATATTTTGGTGTAGATTAGAAATGTTACTACTGTTCTTTTCGGTGGAGTGAGGAATGTATTATGTATGTTAAAGTTACTTATGGTTACATTAGTTAGAAATCATATTGAGAGAATATCTCCCTCTATTTGCTATGTACTATGGGTAAGTTATATATGGTGAAGCACCATGTGTAGAGGGTGTGGTCGGAGAAGAATAAAATATGGGGATGGAAGAACCTGTTATGAATAGTGGAAATTAATTTGAAGTATAGAAGGACTTGTTATGTGTTGTATACATATGCAATTAGATATAAATACATGTTGAAGTATCTCTCTAACTAGCTTTATTATAATAAGAATACCCAATTTCCTATAGTAGATTTGTTGGTTAAATAAATAGCAGATGTGTTCTTCTATATGTAAAATATTTAAACCAAGAACCTAAATTTATTTAATTACTTCTCTAGGTTCTTTGGACTCCTCAGACTTGGACATTGGACCAGAGTCTCGTCTTCAGCCTACGGATCCAGACAAGTATACCTTGTCATATTGTAACTCAGTTCTAATTTTACTTATTTATTCGTATCTATATCGTGTGCACTTTGGATCGAAATTGTTACTTAGCATCTAGGTCATATCAGGGTGCAGACGTTCGTCGGAAACATCTAGTAATGATTGTTAGATGTTTCTCGATACCTTTATGTACCTACTTGGTTACATCGGAACCCTAAGACACATTCAGATATTATTATCGTACCAGACTTCATGTATCCTGATAGTGTCAACATGACCGAAATCTGTGATGACTATAGGATCGTGATTGGTGCTAGTTACTTCAGTATGACGAGACTATTTAGATAGAGGTTCAGGCTCAGCGAGTTGCAGATGCATCTCGTTGACCGCATTGGAAGGGGAAGACAGTTACTAGATGCTTGGGTTACTTCGTATATATATATATATATATATATATATATATATATTTACGTAGAGATCATATACTCGGAGTCATAATACTTACTTATTGTGTGTCTTTGTGCTCAGAGCTTTGGGTATGTAACGTGTGTCTCTGTGCCTCGGAGCTAAGGATTTATATTTAGAAAGCCCACGTGTCGAACATTGTCTTTATGTTGTGTCTCATTTAGGTGGTTATTCTAGATTATACCAGCGTATCATATGTTTTTCTTCTATTTTAATATTGTATGCTATTTTTGTACCTTGTTACATCCCTCTGAGGACCTGGTTCCCTTCCAGGCATAGGAGATAAGGACTACCCAGAGGAGTACGGACCGGGTGTATATCCAGGAGCAGGACTTGTAGCAGAGGACGAGATCCTTCCTAAGAACTTCACTTGATCACCGGTAGTGACTTTACCTTGTATCCGGTATCATTATCTAGTTAGCAGATATCGGCCCTAGTTATCTTATTGCTTCCTTTCATTCGGTACTTGTATTAGTGGATTTGTTTCCGTGTGACTCTATCCATTTTGTATTATGTTACATTTTCGGACTTATTTTTCTTTCTACACATTAGTAGACTTATTTTCTTTAGGTATTTTATATTCTTATGTTTGTGGATGAGATTAGTTATATTGCTTATGTTTAAATGTTGGGTTATATCATTATACTTTACAGCTTAGGTGCACTCCAACGGGTCCATTAGATTGGGATGCCTATCAGAATGTACCCGCTGGCCAATATCATGTGGCTCAGTTCCTTATATTTGGAACTGGGGCATGACAAATTCTAATATTCTTTGATGCTTGTCAGCCCATATTTTTTGTCTATCTTGAGCTGCTTGCAAATGACTTCTAATTGCTTTAACCTTGTCTACTGTCTGTATTACTAGTTCTGGACCCAGTAATTATCTTTCTCCTATATCCGTCCAACATACTGGTGATCTATACTTTCTTTCATATAAAGCTTTGAAAGAAGCCATCTTGATACTGGCCTGATAGCTATTATTATAAGAAAACTCCACCAAATGTAAGTGATCATCCCATGATCCTCCAAAGTCTAATGTACATGCTCTCAATATATCCTCCAAAGTTTAAATTATTCTTTCTAACTGACCATCTGTTTGGGGATGATAAGTCGAGCTAAATTTTAACTGGGTGCCAAGGTTCTCTTATAAACTTCTCCAGAAATATGAAGTAAACCTGCTATCTCGATCTAAAACTATACTTACTGGTACCCCGTATTGACTGACAATCTATTTCATATACATATCTGCTAATACTTCTATTATCTATCTAACTCAAAATGGTAAAAAATGAGTTGACTTAGTGAGTCTATCTATAATAACCCAGGTAGCATTATTACCCTTCTGTGTCTTAGGTAGCCCTGTCACAAAATCTATTATTATATACTCCTATTTTCATTCAGGTACTGGTAAGGGTTGAAGAAGTCTTGCTGTCCTCTGGTGTTCTGCTTTTACCTGCTGACAGATGAGACATCTGGACACAAATCTGATAATTTTTTGTTTCATTCCAGTCACCAGATGGTTTGCTTCAAATTCTTATACATCTTGGTACTGCCCGGATGGATAGAATATTGAGAGTTATGAGCTTATGACATAATCTCTATTCTTAAGTCTCCATTGGGCATGCATAATTGATCCCCAAATCTTAGTGATCCGTATGGATGCTTTCTCATTCCAGTCTGAAGTCCTTCTTCTGCTTGTTTCTAAATTTTTTGAAGTTTTGAATCTCTTTGTTGAGCTTCCTTGATTATGTCTACTAGGGAGGACTGTACTTGTAAATTTTTCAATAATCCTTCTGATATTGGACATATTACTTCGATTTCCATCTTTCTTAAATCCTCAAGAATGTCCTTTGGGGTATTCATAAAGAACGACATTGGTCTTCGGCTCAGTGCATCTGTAACTCTGTTAGCTTTACCTGGATGGTATTCCAGTTATATATCAAAATCTTTAATTAATTCCAGCCATCTTCTTTGCCTCATATTAATTTCTTTCTGAGTAAATACATACTTCAAACTGTTATGATCTGTATAAATTTTAATTCTTTTTTCATATAAATAATGTCTCCACAATTTGAGTACAAATACTATAGCGTTAATCTCTAAATCATGAGTTGTATAATTTCTTCCATGCTGTTTCAATTGTCGAGAAGCATAGGCTATAACTCTTACATGATGCATTAATACACAACCTAGTTATTTGCCTGACGCATCACTATATATCTCATATCCACCTGACCTTGACGTTAATGCTAGCACAGATGCTGAAATTAATCTTTCTTTTAATTTATCAAATATTGCCTGGCATTTTCTTGTCCAGTTAAACTTTTCTTTATTTCGGGTCTGACGGGTTAGTGGTTCTGCGATTCTCGAAAAAAAATTCACAAATCTCCTATAATATCCTGCTAAACCCAAGAAACTTCCAATTTTAGCTACAGATTTTGGTGTCGGCTAGGATTTAACAGCTTCTACATTCTTCGGATCCACTGAAATACCTTCTCCACTGATTATATGGCCTAGAAAAGATATGTGGTCCAACCAAAATTCACACTTACTGAACTTAGCATATAATCATTCATGTCTTAGGGTCTACAATACTATTCTCAAATGCTTCTCATGTTCTTCTTCACTTTTAAAATTTATAAGAATGTCATCAATAAATAATTTATCCAAATATTGATAGAATATCTGATTCATCAAGTCCATAAATATCGCAAGAGCATTAGTTAACCCAAATGGCATTACTAGGAACTCGTAATATCCATAACGAGTTCTAAAAGCTATTTTCTGAACATCCTCCTTTTTCACCTTTACTTGATGGTATCCTGACCTTAGATCAATCTTCGAGAATACCTTGGCTTCTCTTAGTTGAATAAATAATTCATCAATCCTGGGTAAGAAATATTTATTCTTGATTGTGACTTCATTCAATGCCCTATAGTCAATCACCAGTCGTAGGGTCCCATATTTCTTTTTTATAAATAGTACTGGTGCTCCCCAAGGTGAGGCAGTTGATTGAATAAATTCTTTTGATAATAGCTCTTTTATTTGCTTATTTAATTCAGCCAACTCAATTTTGTTCATTGGATATATCTTCTTAGCTATAGGTGCTACTCTAGGTACTAAATTGATAAAAAAATTCTACTGCTCTATCTGGTGGTAATCCTGGTAATTCTTCTGAAAATACATCGTTAAAGTCTTATATTATTCTTGGAAACGGTTCTTTTTCTAGTTCATGCGATCTTCCTCGAACTGGTAGTACAAATTCTCCTAGTTCTTCAGCATCAAATTCTTTTTGATCCCGAACAAACTCATATATCTTCCCATCAGGAATTTGAAATGAAACCTCCCATTGGCCATAATCTATATTAGCTATGTCTTGGCCAACCAATCCATTCCCAGTACTACATCATAATTATTCATTGGAAAGACTAATAATCTTACCCGAAATGCCCCGCCGCCTAGCTTACTGGGCATGCTCTACAAACCTGACTAACTTATACTATACCATTACCTGTAAGAATTTTTAATTTTTTAAGTAATGGTTGAGATTCTATCCCAAGTAGAGCTATAAATGTAGATGCTATAAATGAATGGGTAGCCCCATAATCAAATAATACCAATGCTGGACAAGTTGAAACTAAGATGTTACCTGTTATCACTTTCCTTTCAAGTTCTGTTTCATCAGCATCCATCATAAATGCTTGTCCATAATTCTTTTTTTTCTTCCCAGTGTGTGGTTGTTTAGCTTTTTTAGATTGTTGAAACTGATGTGCTTGCGGAGCCAACGGTGCCTGTATTGGAATTCGGATGGCACAATTGCTCGGGGATTTGGTATTGCTTGTATCATGGGTCTGGAACCACTTTCTTGTAGTATCAGCCTTGGATTGATTCCATGATTCACTGGCCGTGGGCCCTGCTGAGGATTTTGTGTTCCTGGTCTCATCATGGTGGATTGAGTACATTGATAGGCTTAATGTCCTGGAAGCCCACACCTTAGACATAGACCATTGAGTAATCTACAGTTGTTCTTGGTGTGTCCTGGTTTCGAATAAAATCTGCAAATAGGTACATTTCTTGTTTGTTCTATTTGAGAGCGCTTAGGTGGTCCCTACTACTGATTCTTCTGGGATGAGGGTCCTGTATTCCATGGTCTCTGTGAATTTCTCGGCCTTTGTGCTTGCTCTTCCTTTAACATTTTTTCTTGATCTTGCACAGCCTTAGTTATCTCTGAATAGTTATGGCACCGATACGGTGCTACTTTGTGCTTCAACTCAGCATTCATCCCTTCTTGGAAGTGACCTACTTTTGCTTTCTCAGTAGCCACCATGTATGGTACAAACTTACTCAGCCTGGTAAACTCAGTAACATATTCATCCACAGTAAAATATCCTTGTTTCAGCTGGATGAATTTACGCTCTAGTTTCATTTTTGCTGATCTTGGAAAGAATCGATCTTCAAATTTTCTTTTAAATTCTTTCCAGGGAACTATCTCTTTCAATTCTTCAGGATGTTCGATGCTCCACTAGTTATTTGCAGCATCCTCCAGTTGAATTCAGATTACCGCCATCATATCTTCAGGGCTGATCTGGTCTACCTTCAATAATCCTTTCGTAGTTCTTATCCATCGACTAGCTTCTATTAGACTTTCAGTTCCACAAAATTTTGGTGGATCAGGATTCCTAAAATCAGCCACTGATTTCTTCTTAGGTGTTTGTGGGGCTCACAATTTTTCCAATAATGCAGCAGTTGTTGCTTGTGCTGCATTAGCCTGCTGACTGTTATTTTCCAGGATTTGTTGCAACGTATAATATATGTCTAGAGTCCCAGGCTTAGCTTGGTTGGAAGGAGGAGATGAACGAAGATCATTTGAACTAGCCATTTCCTAAATAAAAATAATATTTCAGGAAATATTTTAGCTCTAAATGGAAAATTAATAAAACATCCTTTATCAATATTGATTTAAGAAATACAAAATATCAAAGTATCTCATATCTCAGAGATTCAAGAATTTTCGATATCAAGGAGCAAACAAGTTTTCAAAGGATTAAAGAACAGCATATTCATTTACTATTACCAAAATGATACAAATATGTTGCTAGATACACTAGGTATTTTACATATGCATGCTACTTATACGGTTACCCTTTCTACCCTTGAGTTGTTATATGCATCTGTTGTGTTACAGAAAGTCTACAGTAGACAAAACCCTCTTACATAGTTATACTTTCTTTCTTAGCAACGTTACTTAGATCATCATCTCTCTTATCCTGATGACGGTTGCTTCCGAATGGGATTTCTGCCATTCTTTCAGAGTACCGTTGTAGTCATTCCCATTTGAATTTGGATCCTCAAAGGGTTAAGCTTTGATAAGTATAAAATAATTTGTCTTATTGAAAAATACCTCATTATCATCAGTAATATCCGATACTACTAAATATTTTATCTCATAGTGCACTCCATAAGCCCATATCATATGTTTGCGAGCTACTCGCCACTTTCTTTTTGCAAAGCGATAATAATCATCATCTAAATTGTGGTTGTTATTCCCCAACCTTGCATAAGGCTTGAATCGAAGCATGATCTACACCCAAGAACTTCAAATTAGTATTCTCCAATAAGTATCTTAAATAAAAAAGGTTAATAAATAGGTTAAAATAACTTCTGAAAATAATTTTTGTAATATTATTAATCATTTCTTCAATCACCGATACTACCAAGTATTCTTATCCTAAGGTTCTTTCTAGACTTTTCTAAGAATAAAACTTACTGTCTAAGCTTAACCTATATAAGTTTCTTAAGCTAGGCCTGTATCATATCCTATGTCATTTATACTAACCTAGACCTGCATGGGCCACAACTAAAAGATGTGTCACTTTCTGCCTTCGATCTCTGAGTCTCCATGTCCTCGGGAAAGACGGACATTGTTTGGTCGTCTTCAGAATCTATCATGGCTACCCCCAGGTAGATTGTCATATTCCAAGGCACCCGGATAAAGGCTTCTGCTAAACCTTTGGCCGCATGGTTGTATGCCATAGAGAATCGTGCTTCTCAATAAGATTATATATAATCAAGCTTCTCAAGAAATTCGTTTCGTCTAACAAGCGTGATTGGAATAAAAAACTTGGAGAATGCTTATAGGCTTATCGGACAACGATATGTACTCCAACTGGCAACACGTCATTCTCTTTTATTTGCGGGTGTGAAGCAGTTCTTTCTCTCGAGATCGAAATCCCTTCTCTCAGGATAGCTATGTCCAACGATTTAACTATCGAGAACAACGATCGCTTACGAATATAAAAGTTAGAAGCATTAGATGAGAAGCAATTACGAACTCAATAGTGCATTAAGTTATGCCAAGCACGTATCTCCAAAGCCATAAACAAGAAAGTCAAAGGAGAAAATTTTAGGTCGGTGAGCTTGTCTTATCTGTTAGAAGACCAATGATTAGGATGCACAAAAGTAAAGGAAAGTTCCAAGCTAAATAGGAAGGCCATTTCGTAGTGGAATTAGTGTATTTTAACCTGCGTACATGCTAGCAAAGCCTAACGGAGATTTGCTGATGATGCCAATCAATGGCAAATTTCTCAAGAAATACTACGTCTAAGCAAGATCGTATTTTACCATACCCAACAGAGCATTTTAAATGTACAGTGTTTACATTTTTATTTATTCTATCCCCAGCAATGTAAGTGTACAATGTGACATTCACTCCCCGTAGTATGTTGTAAAAGCTATTATCTGTATTCAAGAGTTTTGGATATGTTATGGGTAATAGATCCACCAAAAACTTATCTTTCGTAGTGTGGTTAGAGATTGTTATTGCTAAAAGCTTTCCCAAGAGATTTAGTGAAACTCTTTGTCACAACGACCTATTATATGTATTCAAGAGTCTTGAATGCGCAATAGGTAATAGATCTTCCAAATATCTCCAGAGGAATAATCCTCAGATCCGATGAAATGTTCTCATTGAGATCACTTAAAAGGAACGTTCTCAAGCAAAATAATCATATTCTTAGAGCCCAGTCGCTCTAATGATGTCTTATTTCTAATCCCTGATTTGATTAGAAATCCTCTCAAATATTTCTTCCTCAATCAGGACGAAATATCTCCAACAATAGTTCACGTCCATATTACCTCTGAACTACCCATCTTCACTCTCCATTAGAGTGAATTCGCTATTAAAGAAAACAATCATGTCCACATTACCTCTGTATTATTTTTCCATAAAAAGTTGAATTCCCACTGAGTTCTATTCTGCCACGTCCATATCACCTATGAGCATATATCCCCAGTAGAATCTTAATCTGAAAGTTTGTCATGTCTATATCACCTCTAAGCAGATATCCCCAGTGGAATCTTAATCTGAAAGTTTGACATGTCCATACTACCTCTGAGCAAACGTTCTATCTACCAACATTCTACTCTCTCTGATAGTGTCAATTGTCTTAACTTATTATTCGTACTTCTCTAAGTACGCAATGGATAGTATGCCCAATATATATATATATATATATATATATATATATATATATATATATGTGGGGGGGGGGGGGAGGGGAGGGGGGGACGTACAAGTCGTATTTTTCATGCAAAAAAAACTTGTGACCAAAAGAGGAATTTTATTTGATATGAGAGAGAATTGGCTTACAAAATACGGTAGCCATCACAAAAAAAGACACAAAAAATCCTTTAGATTATTAAGGAGGAACTGATAGATCATTAATTTTCTCCTTCTCCCTCGGCAGAGCAAGTTGTCGATCCTTCTTAAATTCAACCTTATGTCTGGCCTCAATCTGTAACCACCGAATCCTGATATTCAAATTTAAATTATTTTCCAAAATTATTTAGTTGGTCATTGACTAATAAGTTATATTTAAGCTATATTAAAGGTATTAATAGTATAAAATAGATTTCTGTGTATTGTTATCATATCACCCTTATAGAATATAAGGAGCAAAGAGTTTGGACTATAGAGAAGGAAATATATAAGTTGCATAGGTAGAATATAAGAATTATTTTATGAGAAATATATATTGGGCTAAGTGAGCATATAAAGGAAGTATGTTCAATTAGTAATAAAATGAACCCTTAAGAATATGTGGCAATCACGTGTGAAGCATTCTTGGTTAAGTCAATTCGTAAACGTAGGGAGTATTATTTTGGTGTCAGTTTATATTAAATCATTAAGGAGATATCAAAGTTTTAAAAAGCTGAAACTTAGTTTTCTTTTTTGGACTTCCAAAACTCAGTAACAAGAATAGCAGTCTAGGGCTAAATATTTTTATACATAAACTAATTTGGACTTGAATATTGATGGGCTTTATATATATATAACTTAATTGTATTTGGGCTATACCTAGAAATCATAAAGGACGAAAGGACGAGGTTATCACGTTCAATTGTGGCGAAAGAATTATACTAGGCTTTGGATTGGACTAAACAAATATAATTATTGTAACTAATTATTTCTAGAGATTTTCAAGTCCATGTGTTCTTGGACCTAGTTGGTTCAGCCCAACGCTATAAATATCCCCAAATTCTCAATTGTTTTCACTCCAAAACCTAATTCCAGCCCAACCCAATATGCTGCCAAGATCCAAACCCATTTCCAAATAGATCCATTCCCTGATGTGTCCTGATGTGTCTGTGTCCGTCCTGATTTCGTGTCAGCAGTGCCGGCCTCGGGTCCGACCCCAGCGTGTCCGCACTGTAAGTTCTTTACTGACACAATTTATTTTACAATTTACAACCGTGTCAGACACGACATAATCCCACAGAGGACACAATACACAGATTCTCGTGTCCCCGTTACAACCAACACCAATTCAAACCCTAAACCTAATATTTTCCCGTGTCCGCCGCCTCCTTCGATCTGCAGCCCGACGCCGGTGAACTTCTGCATGTTCCTCCGTCGTGTCGGACTCAGTTCCTCTGCTCGGCATCTTCGTGTCGTTATTTTCCGCGTCCGATCCCGGCCGCATGGCTAGATCTGAACACCAGATCCGGTGGTTGCTCGACCAGATCCGGTTGTGTCCACTGGATCCACCGATCGACATCTCGACTCGGAGACTCCATCTTCTTTCCAGATCTGGATCCCGTCGCCTCGAACCGGTCAGCCATCGATTTGATCCCAGTGCTGCGTTGACGAACATCTCAAACCGGTCTGAACTCCGGGGAGCGCCGTCCTCCTCGCGGCCAGCTCCAAACAGAAATCAAGCCTCGAACCGCCCATCCGTCCTCGCGCCACCGGTGTTTACTTCCAGCCGAGCACCGCCTTCGCTGCCGGATTTTGGCCGCGTCCGCTTGGAATCGCCACCCACGGATCCGATCTACCGATGTCGCTGGTATTCGGTTCCAGAACCGGACGGATCCGAGTCTCCAAGCATCTTGTTGTCTGGACTTCCACTACGGGAGTCATTCCTCCAGCGCATCGTCCAGTCGATACTGCACTGCTCAATCTTGAGGAGTCGTTCCCTCCCGCGTCTGACCGCCGATCCCGATCTCGAAGAGTCGCCTCCGAACTCCGTTTTTAGCCGTGAACTCGAGCCCAGGCGCCACCCTTAGTCATAGCCGCTCGGGTCTCGAGGATCCCGGTCACCCACTGCGAGTGCTCCTCTTCTTCTCTTTCCTTTCTTTTAGGCAAATTATAAGGGCACTACTATTATTACTTGGGGCTACCCCCAATTCTGGAATAGCTCATTAATGAGCAAAGTTTACTCACACTAGCCCATTAGTTTACTCATACTAGCTCACTTTGAAATCCTTCTCCCAAACACTCCCAAACCCTCCCCACCCCACCGGAGCCCTCCTCCCTCCGTCGGCCGTTCTCCGAGACTTCGTCCTCCTCCTCCTTGTCGATGGCTCCCAAAGTCTCGAAAGAATCAAGGTACAAATCATCATTCTCCTTGTTCTATTGCATTTACAAAAATTTTCAAAAATTTTAAAAAATCCTATTGCATTTCGAAAATTTTGAGTGATTTTCTTTCCATTCTTCAAATGAGGGCATACAAGTCCTGAATGTAGTTTAGGATGTAGTTTAGACGTTTACTTGGTTGATCGAACACGATTTTAGGGCATACAATGTCGACAATCGTCGACATTGTCGAGCAGTATCGGACGGGACTGTAGAATTTTCTACAGTCCCATATAGATTTAGGACTGCAGAGTTAGCTACAGTCCTATATAAATTAAGGACTGTAGAAATTTTTACAGTTCTTAATTTATAAAGGACTGTAGAAATTCCAACAGTTCTAAAAAAATTTATTTGTAAATGTTTATTACAAAAAATTTTAATTCTCATGAACAGGCAAGAAAAGTGAAGAAGTTGGGAAGAAGCCTCGTAAGTTGCTAGGGTTCGAATTATATGGCAATTAATGACGAACTCCAACAAATTGACAACGCTGAAGAATTTTCTTTCTTGGAAAATAGAGAGCAACGTACAAAGAGGCGGCATGAAGTTTAGGCTCTGTTTGAAGAATTGTAAAACTTTCAATGAATATGACTTTTGAGAATTGTAAAAGTTTAAACTATGAGTTTGAGTTGTAAAACTTTGAATTAATTTGCTACTATTGACACTTTGAATGAATTTGCTTCAATTGCTATAATTTAAAATTTTGCTACAATTGCTACATACATACAATTTGTGTTCAAATTTTGCTACATACATACAATTGTCATTTCTTTATACAGTGGAGCTAATTTTACTTATAACTGTGTATACAGACAGTGAATAAAGTTTAGGACTGTCAACAATTTGACAATCCTACTTTCTTCCAGGATTGTAAAAATGTTGACAGTCCTAAACTTTACCCACTGTCTATGGGCAGTTATATGTAAGTTTAGGACTGTCAACATGTTGACAGTCCTAGTATATATTAGGACTGTCAACATTTTGATAGTCCTAAACTTTACGCCGACCATCTTTACGCCAACATGGTGACAGTGGATAAAGTTTAGGACTGTCAAAATGTTGACAGTATATACTAGGACTATCAACATTTGACAGTCCTAAACTTTACCCACTGTCTATTTGGCTTTTACGCCAACCATCTTTACGCCAACATGGTGACAGTGGATAAAGTTTAGGACTGTCAAAATGTTGACAATCCCATTATATACTAGGACTGTCAAAATTTTGCAGTCCTTCCAATTGGTAGGACTGTCAAAATTTTGACAGTCCTAAAATTTCTTTTCTGTTAATTTATTTTGTTAATTGGTGGGAGGGCCAATTTATTTTGTTAATTTTATGTTTTATTTAAGAAAATATATTTTAACGTAATAAATTAAAATAAATTAACAGTAAATTTACTGTATCAAAATTTCAAAATTAACAAAAAATTAAAATAAATTAACTCAGTTGTCAATATGTTTCAAAATTTCAAAATATCCCAAATTTCTATCCTTAAAATTTGTTAAAGTATTCTGTTATTTAAAAATAGTAAAATTATTATTGGTACATTAAATATTTTGTAAAAAAAAATTACCAAAAGTAAAATTTGGAGGTCGAAACTTCGTTTTTTTGCGACTCTAAAAATTTGGGAAGTCCGTTAAACGGTGTAACAGTTTATCCCGAAGTACTTTTTCATACGGTCATTTTGGCACAAACTGGAGCTTGTTTCGATCTCCCAGTCAAAAGTTATGATACTTTAAAGTTTTATATTTTATATTTTTGCCTGTAATATGTACGTCTTACTTCGGATGAAAATTCTCTCTACACGAATTGTGTTACTCTCGTCGAAAACATACAAATTGACCTATTGTGTGACTAAAAACGATTTGAAAACAAATAGTTATGGCCGTTCGAAGTCTGATCGACGGCAGACGTAATATTCGTACGGTCGATTTTTTTTTGGTTCAATGATAACATATTTTATTTTGGATGTTAAACTAAATAAAAAAAATCAAAATCCAAAACTAACTAAATAGAAAAAACTAAAAAAAAAATCCTGACAATTAAAATGAGGACTGTCAAAATTTTGACAGTCCTCATTGTTTATGGGACTGTCAAAATCCTGACAGTCCTAGTTTTATATAAAATTTCCAGTGGGTTAAAATTAGGACTGTCAAAATTTTGACAGTCCACTTAGCTTGTGGGACTGCCAAAATTATGACAGTCCTAACAATTTGTAGGACTGTCAAAATTTTGACAGTCCTTCCAAGTGGTAGGACTGTCAAAATTTTGACAGTCCTGATTATAACAGTCCCGAGTTTGGGAGTGGCAAACTTGTAATTATCAATAATAAATATTTGGGCTAGCCCCAAGTAACTTTTAGGATGGCAAACTTATAATTTTTTATAAATTTTTAATGGGCTGGCCCGAGTAAAATGTGTAGTGCCCTTATAATTTGCCTTCTTTTATTTAGGTTTGTGATAAGGGCACTACTAAAAACACTTGGGGCTAGTTCAGGATTGGGACTAGCCCATTAATGAATGAAGTTTACTCATTCTGACCCAAAAGTTTACTCATACTAGCCCAAACATAATCTCTTCTCCCAAACCCTCCAAACCTCCACCGGAGCTGTAAACCCCCTCGACCAAATTTAGGCCTACTTAGCTTAGATGGAATGATTATGGTTAATTTGGAGCCAATTAGAATTGATACACAGTATTTTATATTTGTTGTGCAATATTTATATCACTTAGTGCACCTTACCGTTGCTTCGATACTTAGAGCACTACACTAGTTATTACCTGCAAACAAATTTCATACACTTTTTCTAGACATGCCAGCCTACTATTCTGACCCTGTGTAACTCACAAATACTCTATCTTGTGCTTCATTTTAGTCGCACAATAATCGTTACAAATGTCCATGTTTAAATCCAATTAAATCCAACTTTGCATTCCTTGTACGTTCCAATCGAAATTGAAGACACAATCTTGACCCGTTTTGTACAACCTAATTTATGATAATATTCTATTATGAGTCTTTTATGTCCATGACACTTGTGTCCCACCTAATTTTAGCCCCAAGTACTTCCAATTAATTCAAGAACACCATTTGCATTAATTCTTAAATCCAATTTTCTTATTTGTGCAATTTTCTAAATTTTTAAGGACTCTTGTGCAATTTCTAAAATTGTCAAAGGACTTTTGTACAAATAGGGGGGTGAGGTGTCCACCTCCCATTGGAGGAAATCCATGAAGGATTCTCCACCCTACGTTCCATTCATGGCTAAATGTAATGCATTACATGCATTTAATGCAATAGCCTACAAGCATTAAATGCATTCACACCCATACTCCACCTCCCCTTCTCTCATATATAAATACCCCGACTCCTCCCTCCTCCTCCGACTTCACCACAGCCACCCCCACATTCCTCTTCCAGCTTCGACTTTACCCCGGCCATCCCCCGCCGCCTTGGCAGCCGCCACAGCAGCCTCCTCTCTCGACTTCTTCTACTTCCCATCCATTCTCCTTCACCCGGCGACCTCTTCGACCCAACCTCCTCCCTCAGCCAACCACCGCTACCTCCGCCTCCGTCCACCACCTACCTAACTCCCCCTCCGATCTCCCTCCTCCTAGGCACCCCCTGCCGCCACCACCAGCAACTGCCCCCCCCCCCCCCGCCCCCCGCCAGTAGCCACCACACACCATCACCTTCCCCGACTCCTCCTTCCTCGACCCGACCAACGACTCCCCCACCGTAGCCACCACCACCACAGTCCATCACCACCACCTGGGCCACCGTCCTCGCCATCTCCACCACCCTCTGGCCGTCAATACCGACACCACCATCAGCAATACCACTCATACCACCATCAGCAACACCACCACCACCACCCTTCCCCGACTTCCCTGACTCCCCCCAGTCACCTCTACCGCCACCAGCCTCACCATATCCCACGTCACCGTCTTCACCATCTCCCCCGCCACCATCTCCACCGCCATTGTCATCACCATCACCCCCGACATCATCGCCATGAACACCATCATCATCATCACTAGCAAGCCACCATCCGACTCCCCCTCCGCTCGTCTCCACCCCCTTAGCCACCGTCGACCCCGGCCGTCTCCATCACCGTCGCCCCTACCTCACCGTCACCACCACCACAGGTCCCCAACCCGCGACCGGCCGCCGCTGCAGCTGCTGCAACTGCTGTTGCTGCCATTGCCAGAGCTGTTGTTGTTGATGTTGTTGTTGTCGTGCCCTGTAGCCGCCGGACCTCCGCCCCCTCGCCGGCGACGACCCCTCGCACGGCGGACACTCCCCTCCCCCCCGGACACGACACAGTGAGGTATACCCCTACTTCATTGTATACGTATCGTATTATAAGTATATATATATATATATATATATATATATATATATATATATAAATATGTATTGTATATATAATATATAATGTATATATATGTATTTATGTATATATATGAATGGTGTATATATATATATATATATATATATATATATATATATATAGGTATATATGATATGTATATTTTAACTAGGTATATATGTATATATGTTTAGTACATATGTATATATGTATATATGTATTATATATATGTATATGTATAAATGTATAGATGTTTATATATATATATATATATATATATATATATATATATATATATATATGTATATATATATATATATATATATATATATATATATATATATATATGTATTTATATATGTATTGTTGTATTCATATATATGTATTTATATATAATACCTAATGTATTTATGTGTATATATATGTACTACGTATATATGTCTAATTATATATTATGTATATATGATTATTTATGTATTTATGTATATATATGTATATATATGTTATATATGTATATGTGTATTTTATTTAATGTATATATATATGTATATACGATATGTATGTATATATGTACTATGATATCATAGTTAATTTTAGCAATAAATGTGTATTACGTATTCTTAAGTATTGAATGCAATTATAGCATATTCTTATAACATGTTAGGAGCTGCGTTTGGTGTACACGGAACTCGAGAAAATGATACGTGTATGTTTTAGCTACATACACACGCGACCCTGCTAGTTGTCCAATTGTGACCCCCTTGACCCATGACTAGTCAACCCTAGGCAGCATAATTAATTAGAGCGTTTATTCGGATTGATATCTGCATAACACGTGACGTTGCGTAAGTCGTACTTGTGTACGTAATTAAACATAGTGTAATGTAGTGATTAATAATTATTTTTATTTGTTCGTAGGCATCCGAGACGGTGCTACCTTGACTGTTGGTTCCGGAATATTGCTTGTGCACACCAGAGTTTCAGGCAAGTATACCTTGCCTTGTTGTACTGATTAAATTCAGATGTTATCTAGTTGCATATTTATTTGTTTAATATTAACTGTGCGCGTCCGAGAAAGACTCAGGTGCAGTCAACGAAGGCGTTGACGTTAGGACTTATGTCTGACCTAGTATCTAGTGGACCCACCTAAAGTTATGGAGTTATCAATATGACTCCCCAGGCCTTGATACGTATCATTATACGTCACAGAGTGAATTCATGTAGGGACGCATGCTTCATGCTTGACTGGCCATCGGTGTGAACAGCACGTGTGACGATATCTAGCTTACTTGTATATCTTTTTAGTGACTTGCATTATAGTACGAGATGTCCATGTCTCACTTGAGATTTGTACATTGGCATTCGGCGGGGAGGACGAGTAGTAGGCGTATGGGACACCCACCTCCTTTATACAGATACCGCGTTCTTCGGAGCGATACGGACGTATATATTATATTGCAGATACCGTGTTCTTTAGAGTGTTGGACGTTACTTGTGGTTTTTGCAGATACCACACTCTAGAGAATGTTGGACGTTATATTATTACAGATACCACGCTCCTCGGAGCTGGACGTTATTGTATTGTAGAGCGCCCTTGTTATGGGGGCATATGTGGTATATACTAGCCAGTCACGACAGTTGGTGAATTACGTCAGCATATGTCTAGCCTACACTTCCCATACGCACTAAGTTGTCCTCAACTTGCATTTCACTTAGCTGGTTAGTTCACCCTTGAGTTTTCACAGTATTTACTTTATGACATGTATTTTTGTATCTTGTTACGTCCCTCTGAGGACCTGGTTCCCTTCCAGGTTATTTGTGCAGTTTACAGGATGTTTAATATATTTGATTGTGGCATCGTTGCAGGTATCTTTACATTTCTAGCTATTACAGTCATGTACTACTTTTCATTTTTTTTATTCTGCTTTTATAGCTTAGTGTTTATAGACCTGTGTTATTCTTTTGGTCTATTCGAACGGATGTATTATTGGGCTGCAGACTGATCATGCGTATCATTCTTTCTTGAGATAATTTACCATGGATTGAGATTTAGTTTACTTGTTGTATGTTAGAATTAGATTATCAACTGGATCACTTGACTATGGACAGCGTAAGTGCACTTCGTTGGGTCCATTAAATTGGAAAGCCCTACGGAGTCGTACCAGCTGGCCATTGTCACGTGTCTGATCCTATAGATTTTGGGATTGGGGCGTGATAAGAGCCCTCCTTCCTTTCTTGTCGGAGCCCTCCTCCTCTACTTCTTCCTCCTCCTCCTTGTCGATGGCTCCCAAACTCTCGAAAGAATCAAGGTACAATTCTTCCTTCTCCTTGTTCTATTGCATTTCGAAAAAAATTAAAAATTATAATAATTTCTATTGTATTTTAAAAAAATTCCAAAATTATCTTTCCAATCTTAAAATTAGGGCATACAAATTCTGAATGTAGTTTCGACATTTTTCTGGAGTCTTGTACCCGATTTTAGGGCATACAAGTTCGACATCCATCTAACGTATGGAACAAAACCATGCGGGACTGTAGAAATTTCTACAGTCCTATATACATTGTGGACAGTGGGTTAAAACTAGAACTGTCAAAATTTTGACAGTACCACAGTATATAAATGTACAGACAGTTGGTTAAAACTAGGACTGTCAAAATTTTGACAGTCCAATTAGCCTGTGGGACTGTCAAAATTTTGACAGTCCTGATAGACTGTGGGACTGTCAAAATTTTATCAGTCCTAGTTTTATATAAAAATGTGCAGACAATGGGTTAAAACTCGGACTGTCATTATTTTGACAATCCTATTAGCTTGTGGGACTGTCCAGATTTTGACAGTCATACTTTTATATATATCACAGTGGATTAAAACTAGGACTGTCAAAATTTTCACAGTCATGTTTGCTTGTGGGACTACATGTTCACAACATAACCAATTGTAAATCACTTCAAGTATTTTATTTTTAAATAGATTTTAGAGAGAGAAAATCGAATCGAAAGTTGGCCGAAAAACTGGTTAAAACAGTCCCAAAAACAGTCCCGAACTCCCTTGTTCGTGATTCATTTTCTCCCAAACTATTTAATATTTATAAAATTACATTGAACTGATTTTAGACAACATAACCAAGTTTCAATCCCTTCTTTTAGTTTAGTTTTAATAGCTTTTAATATCTGTAAAATTGAGTTCCAAAACAAAAAAAGACTTGTTTTTAAAAATCTAAAAAAAATTGATACGGGGTGCATCCCGCCAAATGAGGCCACATCGTCGCATACGGATTGCACCGAATGGTGCGTAACGTAAACGCGGACGTGTGGACTTTCGCAAAACTTGATTTGGACGTGTGTGCACACCGGAATCAACGTGTATCCGTCGAAAAATACCATATCGGCCTATTTTGACACATTGCCATAATTTTATGTATGCTTGTCGTTTCGCAACAAAATTTGTACCATCGGATTTGCAGCGTTACGCTGGTCCTGTGACCCAAGTTTGGTTCGATTCTGAGAATATTGACGAAAAACCATTTCGCGGGCCCCACGGTTCTACTTGACGGACGTTTTTGTGACCGGCTCACCGGAATCCAATTTCGGACATTCCATTTAGGTTGTGTCCTTGTTTTGGACTCGTAGAGACTAAGTTTTCTAAAATTAGAGAACTTTATCTCCGACACGTTTTATGGTGCAAAGTGGGCCACAATTTGACACCATTTTGACCCAAAATTGTCATTTTTGTCTATGTGTCCAAATTAGACTTATGGATAGTCAATCCTAGCTATTTCTTATGTTTTGGAAATATTGGTGATGTCTGTTGTAGCATCTGAAGGCATTCATGTGGATTCCACCTTTTGGGGTGCAGTTGACACATTGAGCTCGCTACTTGGACCTCGCTATATCCAGAATCCAGGCAAGTGTACTTTGTCATGATATGTCACAATTTCTTACCTTAATTATTTTACTTAGTTATTACAGTTATTTGATATGGTTGATGTGTATGTTAACCTAGGACCATGAGACGTTGCTTAGCATCCGAACAAGATTCGGGTGTCGACGCCGTACGCGGAGTCGTGTAACGTCACTTAGAGAGTTGATTCCACGTTCCTATGTTTACGTGCTTGTTTTACCAAGTACGTCCGACCGTAGGACACTTGACACTATTTCATGTGACAGAATCATTCTTGAGGTATTCATGGTGATTCTGTATAGGATTACATGACTCGTGATATGAGACTTGCATATTATATACATATATTATTATGACTCATTGTACTAGTTAGAGGTCCTGATCTTGCGTGTTATGGACATGAGACATCGTGGACATGAGACGTGAGGTTACATTGGGTGGAGAGAAACACGCTATACTACAGGCTAATTATGTTTATATATATACTATGTTACTGGAGGTGCCTTAGACTCCGTCCCAGATCTTTGGCACATTTACTAGCCTACTAGATATTACTTGCTGCTATGGGCTCCCCGACACAGAGCCTGTAGTAATTTCTGCCTGAGTACGAGTGATGTTCTCATGTGCATATCACTTAAAAGATTACAGTAGTTTACCCTTGAGTATGTGGCATTATACTGCCTTACTTTGGCATGTTGTTTCTTGTACCTTGTTACGTCCCTCTGAAGACCTGGTCCCTTGCCAGCTTTGCAGCATAGACCGTTGTGGAGCCTGCCTGGAGTTGCTGATTTGGGTTGCTTTGCCACGTGGGCATTGGTACCAGGTACTTATATCATTTCTACCAGAGTTATGCTATTCATTTATATTATTGATTCATCTGCTGATGTAGCCTAGTTTTTATAGTCTCATATTTCTTTCTCGAGTCTATTCGAGCTTGTGTTATACTGGACGGCCGACTTTAGCACATGTAACTCATTCTTGTTGTATTCTGTTCATTGTGGATTGAGGCATATATATTTATATTTACTTGATTATTTAAATAGTGACCATTATAATACTGCTTATATGTATTCGAGTCGGACCAGAGTCTGGTCGAATGCATAGCTAGCATGTACGTATTCCTAGTCCTACGTATTTTTGGGACTGGGGTGTTACAGGATTAGATTATGATTAATTTCAAGTATAGTTAAGATTTATCTAAATAATTTATAATCTTATATAGAATCAAAGACAAATAATTTATATCTAATATTATTTATATCTATTAACACTAAATTAGCATCTATCCAATATTAAGTTTATATATAATTCAAATAACTTCAAATAAATATTGAATAATTCCAGAAAATCCAAATAAATAACAAAAATATGTATATATCTTATAAACATAGAATAAATGTTTGGTAGTAAAATATGCATGTATGATTCTATAGTAAATTTTGAAAGCCCTAAAAAATTATGTTTTTTAGGTTTTAATCATCTAAAAATTCCAAAAAAATTCCTAAAATTCTAAAGTAGCCTAAATATGATTTTAAATCTTAATATGAGTCTTTATGAACCACTTGAAGCCTAGTGTTACATTATTATTATTACAAAACTATATTTAGTATTTTAAAACAAAATTCCCACAAGATTTACTAGTATATTCTAATTATTATTCTTGTACGTTATTTTGGGTAGCGGATGCTACGGACTAAGCATTTTAAAAGAGAAAAAATTATATGTTGGGCATGGGTCCATAAAGGATTGGAATCCAAACAAGGAAGAGTGGTTAACAACAATATACTTTCCTTTATTGAGTATTTTAAGGAATTTGGGCTAAGGCCTAGTGATAGATTTCTAAGAACGAGCTTGGATTTTAAGTAGATATGATGGGCATAATTGATATATAGAGAAGTCTGTTGCTTAATAGGAATTCCAAGAAATGGCTAGAAAATCCTATTAACAAAATCTTACAGTTATGATTAGGTTTGGACTTAGGAGCAACGTCAACAAGCATTGGACCAAAGGCAAGTAATCCTTACCTATGTTTCTCAATACATTATAAATACATCTTTTATTTCTTGTCTAGTCATGTCTCATATTGTGACACGGTTCTGACACGTGATTGTTCGTGATTTGTCCATTGATCGTATTGTTGTACATTGGTCATATTGTTGTACATTGATCATATCATTTCGTATATTGTTTCATGTATTGTGGGAAAGGTAAAATGCCAAGTATGTTTGTGGTCACATCCATATCATTATTGATTATTGTTAAATAACACACATACACCTCACGTATGTCGTGCCGAATTCTATCATTAAATAGCCATCTTTGGATATGCTGGATTACCCTAGTCGACCATATACTGAAACAATATTTCAATTGCACATAGTGTCTAGTTTTGTTTATTCTTGTTCATTATTGCTTTCATAGTTTTTGTGTTGCAGGTTGCATCCCATTTTATTATTCAGGTGCATTGTCTGGTGTCATGTCCCGTTCTCGCAGGACCGAAAGTCACTACTGAGCGTGATGTCGTACAAGCCTAAGTTGCGCTTGCATAAGGCCAGGACTTGTACAATAACAAAATAAGCTATTAAAGGTTAGAAGCACCGATATGATATTACAGAAATCTGAATAAACACAATGGTATAAGAAAAATAATTTGTTTATAGATATCTGAAATGATTATAAGGCTTTCGATACATTGCAAATTGACTTACATCTCTTTTAAGCTATACAATATACAATGATATCGTTCCATACATTACATCCCTTTATACAAAAGTATCTCAAAATATCTCAAGTTATCTCCTAATTTTTGGCTCCTGGGGATGAGTATCTGTTATCGCTTCGAACAATCCAGCACCTGTGGACAAACTGGTGGGGGTCAGTACTTTGGAGAAAGCACTGGTGAGGAACAAAAGTAACACCCTCTAAAACCATCACTAAGTAATTATTTGAGAAAATATTGCATTATTATTGAGTTTTAATAGTGCACCCTACACTATTAATCTCTTTTCTCTGTGCGGACAATCCACCATCTTGTTTCTCTATACGGACAAGCTGTATCATCTATTTATTATAGTACAAGCATTTCATACAGTTCTATTTTTATCGCATCGATAAGGAAAACATGTAAGCAATATCTATTTAAGCAAATATGGTAACGGTTCTTTTATCTCTTATAACTACGCATGTAGTTCTACTCTTGTTTAGCATATGATCTTGGGACATGTTTAAGCATACTTCTACTCTTCTTTACTAGCATACGATATGGACATATGAACATTGTTTTACTCTTCTTTACTAGCAAGGTAGCAGTTCGTTTAATAGCAGTGCCAGTGTAACTAAGCATGTAACATTCTTTCCTTGACTTATCATGGCAGGGTTCTTTCGATTGTAGTGACAATCTACTTAGCATGAGGACTTCTTATCTTTCATTAGAAAGCATGGCGATGATTATTATTTTTATACAAGAAGACAAGTTCTCTTATTAAGCATGCATGGTCATGTTTTATCACTCTTATATATGAACATTAATCTTCTTAGGAACAAGCATTTATGAAATCAGATTCTTTATTAGGCGTGAAAGAATCAGAGAATGGTGTTCTGCCCACTCACCAAGATCAATCATTTTTGTCCCAGCAAGGAAGCTCTTCGTGAAGGCTTCCTCTCGAGTCAGCAAACTGATATCTCGTGTACATAGCATCATCATTGAGCGGGGTACTACATAATTACCCACCGAGAAAAGTTTTGTCCTCAAAACTTAAGGAGAAATTTACAATATTCAGAGCAACGATAGTCCTCATCTCTCGCCATCATCAATCGATAAAACTCTTGCGATCAAGAACATATCTCTCAAACAATAAAATAATCAAGAAAAATTTTCCCGGTATCTTTTAAAATATTTAGGGACTTATTGTATGGAACGCTCATCGCAACAAAGATGTTGGGGACAAGAAATTTGATCAAGAATACATCTTCAAACCACAATAAAATAACGTATGGCCCGAGGATCGAGTTGCTCTGATACCATTATGTCACCTCCCGATCCCGGAGGACCGAAAGTCATCCCTGGACGTGATGTCGTGTAAGCCTAAATTGCCCTTGGACAAGACCAGGACTTGTACAATAACAAAATAAGCTATTCAGAGTTAGAACTGATTCGTTATGCCATGGCATGGAGGTGACAGTTCATACCAGCTGAAGACTTGGAGGATTTAGAGTTGGAAAGATTTTTTATGTATTAGATGATGTGTTGTATTTTATTATGGATATGATATTGGATCGGAAGACTAATTCTGGAGGATCTAGAGTAGGATATATAGTTCTGTTGTATTACACAGTATATTTGTTGATGTATCAGTTGTGATATATGATTATAGAGATTTACTGGATTTGTTTTCGGATAGAGTTGATATGTATCATGTTGTAAAAGACTACTAGTGGACTGTGTGGTGATCGCGTACGTGTGTGAGTTTTCATTCTTGTCATTTATCGTGCTTTAGTTTCTGTGATTGAGCTAAAATCAATCATTGCAAGTAATTAACGATTATTAAGGTTTAGACAACTGACTACCACCGACACTATGGTGTAGGCTGGACGCGCTCACAACCCGTACTCGATATCGCGGGAGCGGGACGTGACAAAGACCTTCCGGGATCTTCCTCCTCATATTTGGTCAAAGGGGTGTAGGTCTCGATGATTCTTGTCCAGGTCTGATCAATCGATGCCTTCGCTTGCTCGAGAGTAGCAAGTCGATTTTTCATCAAGTGGTACTATGTCAAATTCTCATGACGCTTGTCTTGCATCACCATTATTTTATCTTAAAATTCTTTGATCAAGGCTTCGGATTGAGCTATCTCGGAAGAAATATTATCTGTGGTAGAGCGATGCTGAAGGACTGAAGAGCTGGTGGCATTTAATTCCTCCAATAGTTGAGCACTGTATTCCTCATGCATCTTCCTCTTCTCTTCAAATTCTGTCTTCTTTGCTTAGAATTGAGCAGTTATCGACTCGTACTCCGCCTCGATAAGTGAAGCAAGGTTTCCTTTACTAAGTTGTAAGTACTTGTTGATATGCTGCTCAAGGCCATCCAGAATATGCTCAAACGTTAGGGAACGTTGTTCACCCTTACATCTTATGATGGTACTGATATGAGGAAGAACTATGTCCTTTAGCTCACTTAATGCTAGGTCCTTTTCAAGCACCAACTTCATAGTGTATTCATTGTCCTGTAGAAGGTGTGGGTCTGGATCTTGACTACAGTCTCGAAGAATGCATCTGAGTTGGGAGTTGCAGCTACTGAAGCTAACTCTCTACCCTGAGAGGGGAGTGATGACGTTATTGTAGTAACTTCGATACTATAAATAAGAGGTGGTAGACCCATCACCTGGGATACCCCACAATGATCAACAACCGATGCCGACAACTTGACGCTAAATGATACTAATGCAAGGTCTGTGCCGTCAACTATCCTTCTTCTCCGGCACCGCAAGTCATTTCCGTAACTTCGACTACATGTGTTATTTTTGGTTGTGCAGCAGCCATTTCTTTTGTTTGCTTGGGGAAATCTTCTTCGTGGATCTCTACACCTACAACACAATACAACAAAGTCATTGAACTAGGCATTGAAATGAGGATATAAAACCAATTTGAAAGAATGAACGACACCTTGGCCCTTCCAACCTGGGTTGTCATCGTAGACACTCGTTCTACAGAAACCTGGAGTAAGAGGATTTGTGGTATAGTAAGGATGGAGAAGCATGTACCTAATGCAATTGACATATATGCATCATCAAGTGCATGTTCCTCCATGAAAGCTCTCAAATCCATCCAAGAAGTGCTTATATGAGGAGAACCAGCACCAGGCAGAGGATCGTCATATCCCACTGGTTTAGATATGGTTGCATCGATACCAGTCCTTGGTATAGCATCCATGAATTACTCAAAAGCCATGTCAACTTGAGATGGCGTATGACTTAGCGATCCTTCCCTCTTGGGAGTACTGACTAGGGAAGGAGGAATCACCTCTATATCGACATCTTTCCTAGCAAGGGAAGTTGTAGTTGTTAAGTGTCCTCTAGTTATTATAGTTTGCTGTAAAAGACGAGATGATTCAGGCGCTACATAAGTGATCGGCAAAATAAGTTTAGCCACAACATCAAGAATGGGATCTACCTCAATCGAGTGAGATGCTAAGACGTCGGCCCCCGCAGCAATCGGGGAAAAAATTGATACACCGACCCCCATAGTAGTTGTTGGACACTACAAAAATACTGTTAAATAGCGACGGATCTCAGTAACGAAAAATAATCCGTCGCAGAGTCAGCGACGAAAATTTGACAAAAAAATGACTAAGTTATTTATGTAAACAAAATATACTATTTTTTGTCAAAAATTCGTCGCTAATCCGTCGATGTTATTTCAGCGATGGATTAGCGACGAAAATATTCTTCTCTTCGAAAACTTAAAATTCTCAGCCACGTTTTATTTCCCCCGATTCTCTCCCCCCCCTCTCTCTCTCTCTCTCTCTCTCTCTCTCCCTCTCTCTCTCTCTCTCTCTCTCTCTCCGGCTACCCTCCCCTGCCCAGACCCCCTCCCCCTCTTCGGCGACCTCCCGCTCTTCGGCATCCCCTCCCTCTCACTCCCCCTCTCCAGTAGCCCTTACCCCTCACTCCCCTCTCCAGCATCCCCTTTCCCTCACTCGCCCTCTCCTCCTCCTCCTCCTCCTCCTCCTCCTCTGCCGACCCCCGACTCCCCAACCCCCTCTCCTCCTGCTCCACCCCCGACCCCCTCCGCCTATGTCAGATCGCATTCTCCTCCAACTAAGGTAACCCTAATCCTCATTTCGATTTGGTTAATTATTGTATTTAGATTGTGGGGGTTTGGACACACGTACAGACACGATACGCTAGACACGGACACTAAGAAAAAATAAATGGTTTGGTATTTTTGATAAACTGGACACAGACACAATATGCTGGACATGGACACGTACAGACACGCACGATACGCTGGACACGAATGCCCTATTATAGGACGTAAAATCTAATTAATACAACATAAACCAACCGGGAGAAAAAGAATTAAAAATATAATTTATACCCTAAATTAGTGTGTATTGGGGCTGAATTCCTAAATTTGCCAAAATTTGTGTCTTTTACACAATTAAAAGAAACTTTGATGAGTTATTACTCAATATATTAACTTATATAATACTTAGTATTTAAATACCCTCAAGTTACCCTTACCTCATATCCATATCCTACACTAATATATCCTATATTATCCTATTGTCCACTCTTTGGTATTAATACTGGTACCTTCATCTAATGAATATCTACCTACTCTGGAATTACCTCATCACCCATACTTCAATGCTCCACATGACTGCACCTCATTGGCACATAAATGTGCCTGAAAATACATCACTTAGTTAACACAGTTAATGAACTGTGCTGGAGCTAAATGCAGTTCCCCCTCCTTGACTCTGTTGCTGCTATTAGTACAAACTTTTTATCAGTCTCTAGTCCATACATGTACACAAATACTTGCTTACCACTAATTGTGTTCATAACCCGGTATCACTTGAACCTGAGCATCACTGGCCAACATTTTCTAAAATATATTCACAGTCCACTGATACCACTTGATATACTAAAGAGTGTTACCTACCCATATGACCCCAAGTACTTCTAACTCGATATACAAACACACACACACACACACACACACACACACACACACACACACACACATCTCTTATACCCACTGATACTCACTATCACAAAACTCACAATGGAGCACTGTGTAGTGCTCCCTACACTGTTGATACTTACTGTTGTCATGCATCATGACTAATACATTCAGTTCAGACTGGTAATTAATTAAATATTGTGCATGTTGAATACTCAAGATATTGGGTTTCATACCGAACTACAAGGAGTGGACGGCTCAAGAAGAACATTTATTTTCGTAATATCATCATTTCTCATTCAATACGGAGGTAGAAGAGTTCACTCTCGGAGATAACTTTAAATATCGACCGCGAAACCTGGCACATGAGTTGATATTTGATGCGGCCGGTCCAAGTTTTGATCCGGAGGATCCTAATCCTGATGCGAAGGAATTTTATAATATGTTCAAGAATGTCGATACTTTGTTATACCCAGTTTGTTATTCTCATTCTGTCATGTCGATAGTGATGCGGCTGTTGAACCTAGAGTCTAATTTTAACTTGCCATGGGAATGCTACGACCGGATAATTAAGTTTGTTCGAGAATTTTTACCAAAAGGATCGAAGGAGTTGCCTGAAAACTTCTACAAGTCGAAGATGATGATACGGAAACTCGGATTAGCCTACAAAAAGATAGATTGTTGTCGAAACGGTTGCATGTTGTACTACAAGGAGAACAATGATAAAGATAAATGTATTTTCTGTCATGTGGACCGGTACAAGACAATTTTGGGTAAAGAAAAGTCAACTGCCATAGCAAGGTTGCGTCCCTACAAGTACATGTAGTTTTCGTTGATCACAAAGAGGCTGCAGAGGATGTATATGTCCGCAAATACAGCACAACACATGACATGACATAGCAAGGAACGAAAGATGGATAAAGGAGAATTATCTCATCCTTCCGATGGAGAGGCATGGAAATATTTTGATCTGTGTCATCCTGAATTTGCTGCGGAGCCCAGGAATGTCCAGTTGGGTTTATGTTTTGATAGATTCACTCCTTTCGGACAGTCGAGATCTTAGTACTCTTGTCGGCCGGTGATTTTGACTCCTTATAATCTACCACCGTGGATGTGTATGAAGACTCCTTACATGTTCTTGACACTTATCATACCCGGTCCAAAAAATCCAAAGAAGAACATCGATATCTACTTGCAGCCGTTGGTGGATGAGTTAAAATAATTGTGGCAATTCGTCATTCGGACATATGATATATCGAAGAAGCAGAACTTTAAGATGAGAGCGTCTCTCATATGGACCAATGTCACTACCCCATTTCCAGAGCTGGGTATTTTTTTATTTTAATTTGGTTAATTATGTATTTATCATAAATATTTGTATTAATATTTAATTATTGGTTGTATTATTTTTTTATTAGTTATTTTAGTGTTTTGGCTAGCCTGGACCCATGTCAGACCCTAGTGGACCCTTGTCAGACCCAACCAACACCCTTGTTAGACTTATTTATTGGCTTAGAATAGTTATTTATATTTTAATTAGTTAGTTAGAGTGATTAGGGATTAATTAGAGTGCATTTGGAACCCCAAACCCAAACCTCAATTAGGATGACTTGATTTGGAGGGTATTTTGGTTATTTCAACTAACCCTAACCTAATTCCTACTTAGTCTGGCCGAACCAGCACCCCCCCTCCCTTTCATTTCATTTCTTCTTTTTTTTCTTCTCCACTCTCCACTCCTTTCTTCTTCTTTCTTCTTCCAAATTTCTCATTTCAAGTAAGTATTTCTCCTTTCCTTCTCTTCCTTCTTCCATTTCTTCCATCAATGTAAACCCTAACCCTTCACTTTCCCCTAACCTAGGTGTGTAGAGCTTAGATTAGGTGTTGGAGCTTGGGTTGGAAGCTTGGAGGCTTGGTGTGGTAAATTTGGGGCTTTTTGGAGACTTTCGTTTGGGATTCTAACTCTTAAGAGGTAAACCCTAATTTTTCTCCTTGTGATTACTCTAATATAGTATAATTAGTAGTTTAGAACCTTCCTAGACCTTAGGACTACCCGTGGGAGAAAGTTAGAGCTTATTTGGTTATGTTTAGAAACTTTGACATTAGATTTTGTGTCAATTTTGGGTAAAATCCGAGATTGGCCCAATTTTTGGTGTTGCTCTATGTTAGACAGACCTAGGTAGACGTGTTTGGGTGTCTTGAGGATAAGTACGTGTCTCCGTTCGGACATGTGAGGTCGTGTCGCGGAGATTTGAGCGTTTCGGGCGATTTGGGGATTTTTCGTAGTGGGATTCTACTTGCGTGCACGTTTTTGCCATGGACCAAGAATCGAAGAGTTAGCATTTTTTTCTAGGTTCTAGACATCGATTAGAACTCGTGGGTAAATTTTGGGTCGATTCTGAGTAGGTTTGGTGTGCGTTTTACGAGATTTCGTGAACCACTCCACGTGTTCGTCGAAATGATCGAATGGCCATTTTAACTTGGGTTCCAGGTTTCGGGCTTGTGCACGGATTGGTTTAGCCTCGGAGAGTGTTTATTAGAGTTTTCGAGTATATATTTATATATATATACATATATATATATATATATATATATATATATATATATATATATATATATATATATATATATATATATATATATATATATATATGTGGGGGGGGGGGTGAGTGTGGTTGAGTGTGTGTGTTGGTGTTTGTGTATGTGTAGGTATGTGTAGTTGTATGTGTTTATATATGTATGAGTGTGTATATATATATATATGTGTGTGTGTGTGTGTGTGTGTGTGTGTGTGTGTGTGTGTTGTATATATGTATGAGTGTGTGTGTGTGTGTTTATATATATGTTTGAGTGTGTGTATATATATATATATGTGTGTTTGTATATATGTATGAGTGTGTGTGTATGTATATATATATATATATACATATGTGTGTTTATATATATATATATATATATATATATATATATATATATATGTGAGTGTGTGTTAGTGAGTGTTTGTGTGAGGTGTGTGTGTGTGTTTGTGAGTGTGTGTATATATATATGTATGTGTGTATATATATATATATATATATATATATATATATATGGTTGTGTGTATATATATATATGTATATGTGTTTGTGTATATATATCTAAGTATCTAAGTGTGTGTGTGTTAGTGTGTGTCATAGTGTGTGTGTGAGTGTTAGAGAGAGAGAGAGAGAGAGAGGGAGAGTAGAGCGCAGCAGCAGAGGGAAGTAGAGCAGTAGCCGCAGCGAGATGGGCAGCTGCGTGCAGCAGCGCAGCGCCGCGGCAGCGCCGCGGTAGCAACAGCAGCAGCGACAGTGGCAGGCGCAACAACAGCGCAGCGGCAGTGGCTGCAGGCGCAGCAGCGTGCAGCAGCAGCAGTGCAAAGCCAGCAGCAGAGCAAAGCCAGCAGCAGCAGCGGCTGCAGGCAGCGCATTCAGCAGCAGCGCGCGCTCTTCCCCCCCCTTATATATATATATATATATATATATATATATATATATATATATATATATATAGAGGTATGTATATGTATATAGATACTAGTATATATAGATAGATATATATTAGTATGGATATATATGTGTATGTGTATGTATGGATATATATATATATATTGATATGTAGGTAGATATGTATATGTGTTATATATATATATATATATATATATATATATATATATATATATATATATATATATATATATATATATATATTTGCCTAGATATATATATATCTAGGTGTATATATTTATATGGATAGTTAGCTATATGGGTAGTGTTAGAGTGAGGTAGTTGGGTATCTCAATACCTTGAGATACCAAGGTATTGAGGTATTAGGGGTAAGGTATTGATATGTATATGTGTTATATATATATATATATATATATATACATATTTGCCTAGATATATAGCTAGGTGTATATATTTATATAGATAGTTAGCTATATGGGTAGTGTTAGAGTGAGGTAGTTGGGTATCTCAATACCTTGAGATACCAAGGGATTAAGGTATTAGGGGTAAGGTATTAAGGTAGCCTAATAATAAGTTTTATATATATATATATATATATATATATATATATATATATATATATATATATATATATATATATATATATATATATATATATATATATATATATTGATGTTATATATATAAGTATATATT